>PVLC010000423.1:109817-218268 GCA_004027655.1 Graphiurus murinus | reverse complement strand
GAGATTAAAGACCTCTATAAGGAAAATTATAGAAAGCTGAAGAAAGAAATCGATGAAGACCTTAGGAGATGGAAGGACCTACCATGCTCTTGGATAGGCAGAATAAATATCATCAAAATGGCCATCCTCCCAAAACTGATCTACAAATTCAATGCAATACCCATGAAATTGCCAAGGATGCTCCTCACAGACATAGAAAAATCAGTCCTTAAATTCATCTGGAAAAACAAAAAGCCCAGGATAGCCAAAGTAGTTCTTAGCAATAAAAATCATGCAGGATTCTCATTTCTTTACTCCTGGGCCATCATAGTAGCCTTCCTCCAAGTCTCCTGGATGAAATGTTAAGGCTTACAGAGTCCAGGCAGGTAAGAAAAATGAGTAAAGTACTCTTGGGTGTAAGAAGATGAACTGTGTGTACTGATAGAAGGCACTGCCTGGCAGCCTCAGGGCTGCAAAGATGGTAGGGAGTGATGGGAAGTGCTGCCCACTGAGGCCTACTGCCCCATCTGATTGTTCTGCATAGTAGCACCACTTGAAAGCCTGTGCTTTCCAACGTCAGAGGTCAGAAATGGATTCTTACGTGAAATCTGCATTTATAAGTGATAGCAACTGAATTCACATTTATTTAAACTTCCTGTGGCTGATAAAAACTGAATTTAAATTCACTTAAACCCTGATCATACTACAGCCCTTGGGCTTACAGCCTCTCCTTCCATAAATGCCAGAACATAGATGTTGGGCAAATTTAATCCAATCAATAATAGTAATTACTATAGCTTCTTCAGCAGACATATGATGATACTTCACCCATAATTTTTTTTTGAGGTACTGGGGATTGAACTCAGGGGCATTCTACCTCCGAACTATACCCCCAGCCCTATTTTTTATTGTTTGTTTTGAAACAGAGGCGAACCTGTATCCTTCAGTCTCAGCCTCCCAAATGCTGGGATTACAAGCATGCGCCACCACACCTGGCCTTTGCCCATAATTTATAAGGAACACTTTCAAAATATAGATAGACAGCTCAGGTCAAAGCAGTTTTTAAGACCTACCTGTGTGCTTGTCATAATAATGCACATGACATACCAGTCAATCAGCCAGATTGCCATGCTGTTTCAGCATTTGTTTCTTATAGGTATGATATAGAAGCAGATGGAAAAAACAGCCTGACCCTCTAAACATGGTGTAGACTCCAATGTTAAGGTCATACAGAGAATATAGTAAGAATTTGCTGGTTTATATTTTGCAGGATCAGCCTTAAGCATTGGTTATAGTATATTAACATGACATTTAGGGACTTTATATTTTAATGAAATTGCATATTTTCCCCATAACCCATAATGCCTGATGTTTTTTATGGCCTATAGACTAATCATTTATTTACTCAATATATATGAATCATTTACTGTATAGAAGATACTGTGCAAGATGCTAGGGAAATACAAAGAAGTCATACCTCTGGCTCTTGAGACCTTCCAGTCTAGTGTGAAAGGCAGGTGCCTGAAATGACCACAGCACAGGAAAATACATGAACCTTGTAAGACAAAGAAAAGAGGAAAGCGTCAAATCTATCCAACTAACTTTGCCTTCCTTTATGTAATAAATGTGCCATGGAGGAAAATGTAGAAAAAAGTGTCCCACCTTCTTGATAAAATGATCATAAATGTGCTGCCAACTCTCATGTAGAAGCAACCACATAATTGTGGTTCAAAAGCTGCAAATTCTAAGACAGTGCCAGGAAAGCATTAATCCAAGGGGCTGCATGTAACATCATAGGCACAAGCTGCATACCTGTGAAGCTTTGTGAGCTCAGTGTATCCAAGAAGCTTTTTCAATAATCTTGTTCTTTACATCTGCTTTTATTCCATAATTATGGCATGCATCTGTCTATCATCTATTGTATCAAGGGCTAGCGATACAGCAGTAAAAATGATAACTGCCATCTCTACCCTCATGGATCTTAATGTCTCCCTGAGAGTTTTATATGTGACAGTTTTCATTATTGGTCTAGTAGATCTTGACTGTATTTTCAGAAAAATATTGAAATAATCCGGTAAGTCTTATTTTATATTTCTAAACATATAAGTTAAAATATAATTTTTAAATTTATACATAAACTTTCTATAGGGAATAAGTATTATTTTGATTATCAGAAAATAAGATAAATATGAAAAATTTACTTACTCAGAAGTTCTATAATATTTGTTTATATTTTATTTATAATGCTTACCTCCAGGAAACTTTGAAAAAATATGAGGAAATAGATACAACCTTTGTCTTAAAGTTTAAAGGGTTTCTCTTACTAAGTTGAGAAAAATTTTTTTTCATACTTGCACAACAGTTAGCTTATGAATATGGCCTTTAGATTCTGTGTTCAGATAAGAAAAATTGAGTTTGAGGTCTTAGATTTGCTAAATCTCAGGATAGTAGCATTGGTTGGTTTGATTTCCTTTCAGAACACCTAAATAATATTACTGAAAGGTAGTACTTAGCTAATAGTTCTATGTGTTTATAGTCAGGAACTATTGTCATGCATTATTAAATAATTCTTTTTATCTCTTTGGTGAAATATCACCCTTTATTGACCACTTTTTATATTCCAGGCATGCTAGATATTCTACATATGTTAATTCATTTAATTCTTTCAATGATATTGTGGTTGATATAACTTCCATTTATAGTAGATAAGGGAACTAGAATTTAGAAAAGTTGATGACTTTGCCCCAGGTCTTCTAATAACTGGCTGAGTAGGAATTAGTGTCAAGTCTACCTGATGCTGAAGCAGCTGTGCCTTCTCACTTTCCTTTTTCAAGAATACTGTGTGAAAGGGAGAGATAATAATTGAATGAGAGAATTGGGAAGAGAGCAGGAAAGAAACACTGAGGTTAAAAGTGTTCTAGGAAGTCTGGAGTATATATGACTGTCCATTGTCTGCAGAAGAGCCACTGACTGACCAGTAATATTTTTACAGTGGAGACAGGACTGTGGGTTGTCTCACATCCCCCCTGCCTTTGCGACCCAATTACCATCATCACCCAGGATATTGAGAGGACAGGAAAAGTGGCTACAGGGCATCTAAGACACACAGGACTTGGGAAGACGATGCTCAACAGAAGCCAGGTAGAAGAACAGCTCTAGAAGAAAAGGCCAGGATTTATAGGTGAAAAGGACCTATAAAAATGACCCCCAAATGACCCTTAAAGTTAGGAGCAGGTGGGGATGATGATGCATGCCTGTAATCTCAGTACTTGAGAGGCTGAGAAAAGAGGATCATGGGTTTGAGACCAGCCCCAGCAACCTAACAAGCTCTCAGCAACCTACCAAGACCCTATTTCAAAACGAAAGATAAAAAGAGCTGGGAGTATAGCTCAGAGGTAGAATGCCCGTGGATTCAATACACACACACACACACAATTTGGGGGGAAGGAGAGATAACTAACCATTGCATTGAAATCAGGATTGAAGGGTCACTTTGAAAAGAAATCTGGCTGGAGAGAAGCCAGAAACAGAACAAATTTAGGCTTCATGTGTAGCACCATCATCTTGGTTGACAAATCTCTAAATAGTCAGAGTTTCCAATGTAGTCTGAACTTGGTTTGATCCTTTTAGTGCATCCTTTTTTTGTTTGGTTATAATCACAGTTACTGCTGCAAATGGAAAAGTTAGTAGGCAGCCTGGTGTAGACGCACAGACCTATGATAATGTTGATAAATCCCTGTTCTCGGAGCAAATTTACAAATGAATTTCTTCTTGGCTTATATAAAACATTACTCGTCTTTGTTACATTTTTATTTATTTTCTGATGTGCCAGTCAGCATGTTTAATTAATTGTAATTAACTTCTGCACGTGAGCAGAGAGATTGGATTAGCAAGTGTGTGTTTTAAACAAATTGTGTAAAACCAGCTAAGAGCTGAGCCACATATAGATGCTAGCAAGTATGTACTTAGTGGGCAGTGAAATATTTTTATTTGAAGTAAATAAACACTTCACAAAAGAAAAAATACAAATGGCCAATAAATGTATGTAAAAATGCTCAATATCATTAGCATTCAGAGAGATGCAAATCAAAACTACTCTGAAATTTCACCTAACCCCAATTAGAATGGCAATCATTAAAAACACTTAAAAAACAACAAATGCTGGAGAAGGTGTGGAGAAATGGGAACTCTATTACATTGTTGATGGGACTGCAAATTAGTGCAATCACTTTGGAAACCAGTATGGAGGATCCTCAGACAAATGGGAATGAACCTACCATTTGATCCAGCAATACCATTTCTGGGTATCTACCCAAAACCAAACTACCAGACTAATGCATGCATGTCTATGTTTATAGCCACACAATTCACAATTGCCAAATTATTTGAGACCCCAAGGAAAAGTGATAATTTTTTGAAATGTTTGTGAGAGAGTAGATCTTTAAATATGTAACGTTTTAAATAACTTTTTTTAAAAATAGAAATTATAACATAATACATCCATGTTCTCAACACCTAGAATTGTAACTATTAACATTTTGTCACAGATTAAGACTTTTAATTTTAAAATTTAGCATAGTAGATACCATAGGTTAAAAATGAAATTCTACTTGAAATATTATCTCCAGTTCTATTCTCTTCTCCCATATTTCTAACATTAACCTCTATCATAAAATTAGCATCTTTCTAGTCTATTTTGAGTGTGTGTGTGTGTGTGTGTGTGTGTGTGTGTGTGTGTGTGAATACCTATGTCTGTATATAAATGTAAGTAGAATTTTATGTGTGTGGTATTGGAGATTGAACCTAGCAGCATTCTACCTCTGAGTTACACTCCCAGCCTTATTTTATTTATTTACTTATTTGTTAATTTTGAAACAGGGTCTCACTAGGTTGATGAGAGTCTCACAACTTGCTGAAGCTGTCCTCAAACCTGTGGTCCTACAGTCTCAGCCTCCCAAGTCCTGGGATTACAAGCATGCACCACCATACCTGGTTCGAAATTTTTATGTTTACATGCACAAGCATGCATCTGTGAACAATATTATTTTGTGGGGTGCTCTCTGAAAACAAATACACAGTGTGGCATATTACATCAGTAACAAGAGTAGTAAACATATAAGGACTGGCTCCTCTGTGCCTGGAGTTGTACTATGACAATCCTTTTGGTGACCTTACAGAGCAGGCACTATTATGATCCCCCTTTTTAGGAAAACAAGGCACAAAGAAAGGTCACTTGTATAAAGTTCCACAGCTGGTAAGTGATGGGGCTAGAAATTAATTCCATTGACCGTCATGCTGAATGGCCTCTTCACTGTATCACTCTAAAGGATTCCTCACTCTCTCAAGGCACATTTCTAAAATCTATTATTGTTGAACTCAGATAGAATTATTTCCTTTTTGCAGTTTTCCCATGTTCCCCTGAATGGATATAATATACAAACAGCATTGCATGGGTGGTTAAGACCTATAAAACTGAAAAAATAAAGTTGTTCTCTCACCGGACTATCATGAGAATTAAATGGTTTAATTAGAACAAAGCAGGTAGAACAGTATGTGGCACAGATTAAGTACCCAGTAAATGTTAGTTACTCTTTGCTATTATTATATATCCATCACCCTGTTGAACCTAATCATTAGGTTGTTTCCAGTTTTTTTACTGTTATTCACATTGCCACAGGGACAGACTTGTGTCTGTATATACAATTTTTCTGCTGGTCATTTCTGTAGAAGAGGAATTGATAGCTGATAGAGTGTACACGTTTTCAGTTTTACTTGACCAGCGGTACCAACTCCCTAGTGCATGGTGTTCCCATTTCCCTATATCCTAACTAACAGTTGATATTTCTGACTATTAGGATTGTTGGTCTGATGGATAAGAAATAATTTTCATGCTGTAGAATTGGTGAATTTTTTATAATAGCTTTATTGAAATATAATTAATTCACACATTGTACAAATCATCTATTAAAGCATACAATTCATTTTTTTAGTATATTCACAAGAATATGCTACCATCACCACTATACAATTTTAGAGGGAATCCCTTAGCCATTAACATTTTCCCCAAATCCCAACTCATGAGACTGCTAATCTACTTTCTATTTCTATGGATTTGCCTGTTCTAAACATTTCATATAAATAGAATCAAATGAAATTTTTTTGTGGCTGACTTCTTTCACTTAGCATAATGTTTTGAGGTTCATCCATGTTGTAGCATGTGTCAGTCTTCATTTCTGTTCATAGCCCAGTAATATTTTATTATGTGGATACATCACATTTTTGTGTAGGCATTCATCAGTTGATGGAAATTTTAGTTGCTTCTGCAATTGACTATTTATGAGTAATGCTAGTCTGAACATTCATATGCAGATTCTATATTAAAATATGTTTTAATTTTCTTAGTTATGATTATCTACTTGGCAGTGACATTAGTGGGTCAGGTGGTTACTCTGTGTGTTTAATATTTTGAGAAGCTATTGTCCCATCAGCAGTGTATGAGGGTTCCAGTTTCTCCGTATCTTCACCTCCCAACACCTTGCTATTGTCTTGATTCTGGTCATCTTAGTGGGTATGAAATGGTATCTCTGTGATTTTGATTTGCATTTCATTTCCCTGATGATTACTTTATTGAGATCCTTTTTGTGTCATTTTTTAGTGTTTTTATAGCATCTTTGAAAAACTGCCTATTCACATCCTTTCCCGTGGTATAGAGAAGGGAATTTGTCTTCTTATTTGACTCGTAAAGGTTTTTTTATGTATTCTTTATAGTCCCTTAACAAATATATGATTATAATTGTCCCACTCTGTAGGTTGTTCTTTCACATATTAATTTAAATTAGTAAAATTAATGCTTGTAGTTTTTGTTTCCTTAAGACTTCAGTTTTCAAAACTGTCTCAATATTATCACTAAGCAGACAACAAGCCTGAGAGCATTGAAATAACAGTCCCATTCATCAGAAACTACTATATTCACAAAACACAGACTTCCCATGGCCATTGTGGTGAGCCTCTAGCCAATGAGGAAAACTTAGTTTTGCTAAAGCAGAGGGGAAGCCTTTTCACCTAATTAGAATTTGAATTTAATAATGGAAAGCTTTGAAAAAACATTCCCATATAGTGTAAAGACATTTGGACCAACAACAGACCACATATATGACAATAGCCCCATAAAATTACAATGAAGCTAAAAAATTCCTATTGCTAGTGTTTTGATTGTGCCTTTTATTTTTTTACATAGTTCTTAACACACATTAATTTATATATTAATGGGTTTCACTGTGACATTTGCACATAGGCATTTATCATGCTTTGATCATGTCCATTCTCCATTCTATCCTCTCTTCCCCTCCCTGTCCTTAACAGCCCTACTTCTACTTTCAGGTCTTCTCCTTCTCCTTCTCCTTCTCCTTCTCCTTCTCCTTCTCCTTCTCCTTCTCCTTCTCCTCCTTCGTCTCCTTCTCCTTCTCCTTCTCCTTCTTCTCCTCATCGTTGGTTTCTACATATGAGAGAAAATATGTGATACTTGTCTTTCTGTATCTGGCCTATTTTGCTTAACATAATGTCCTCCAGTTCCATCTATTTTCCTGCAAATGACAAGATTTTATTCTTCTTTATGGATGAATAATCTATTGCATATATATGGCATGTTTTATTTATTCATCCATCTGTTGATTGGCTGATTCCATATCTTGTTTTTTGTGAATACTGCTGCAGTAAACACAGGTATGCAGGTATCTTTTTTGTATTCTGACTTCATTTTGTTTAGATAAATATACAGGAGTGGTATAGCTGCATCATATGGTAGTTCTATATAGGTTTTTGAGGAACCTCTATACTGTTTCCCATAGTGTTTATACTAACTCACATCCCTTTACTGAGCCTTTCAGTATGTTTGGTACACAAATACTTACCACGCGTTGCAATTGCCTCTGCAGTATTCAGCAGGTAACCTGTGGTACAGGTATGTGGCCTGCAGGCTTTACCATTTAGATTTGTGTGAGTCCACTCTGGTGGTTGCAGTGACAAAATCACCTCACAGTGCATTTCTCAGTGCATATTCCCATCATTAAGTAATGCATGACTGTATTTTGAAAATATAGTTGCTTAATTCAAAAGCATTTGGAATTCTGTCGAATCTGACCACTTCCTTTTTCTTCTTTCTTTCCTCCCTCGCTGCTCCTATTTCAGATTGAAAATGGCTCAGGCATCTGTCAGCAAGTTGACATCAGAGAAGAAAGTGGAGACAAAGAAAATCAATCCCACTGCTAGTCTGGTGAGCCTTGTTTACCAATATAACCTCTAGGTTTTTTCATTATAACTGAGGTGTACACCCAGGAATGTATCTGAATGTAAAGGATAAAACTTGGGAATTAAATGTAGTGTCCAGATCCTCAGCTCCTATTCAAAAGGAGCATATGGTAAAGAAAAATGTGGGGGTGAAGGAGTGAGATATAGCCTCATATGTCTCCCCTAAAACTCAACAAGGGCCGTTTCTCATAAGCCAGGATTCTATCACTTGCCATTTCACGTCCTTCCACACTCTACCCACACCATGGTCCCCCTTATCTTGAAGTATGTTTCTCCTGAAATGTTTAACCTTAACTCTCATCTTCTCCTTTCCCCGTTAAAGAAAGTGATGGGATATCCAATTTTGGTGGTTGAGAAAGTTGAGATGCAGAAAGGTAAAGCCTGTCCGCTGTCACTTGCCAAAAGGATAACAAAATCCAGGACCCAACTCTGGTCCCCTGACATCTCTCCCCATGCTGGAAGCCAGTGTTTTACTTGGTCTTTATAAGTTTGAGAGAAAGTTGTCCTTCAAAATCCAGTTCTCAGTAGGGATCACAATGAATCTTTACATGTGTTTCAGACAACTAGAATAGCAAATGGTTAGGAACCCAGGATATTGGTGAGGAGACTGCCTGGGTTCAAATCCCATCTCTGTTTCATAATTATAAAACCTTTATGAAATTAGTTTTCTTGTTTCTCTTCAATGAAAAGAAGGAAATAAAATAGGGTTATTTTGATGAAACTTGGAACAGGCATGTAGTATATCATAGTAGCTCAATAAATGCTAGCTCCTGTTCTTGTTACTCTGAATCCCAGCAGCTTTGGCTAACACTGAGGTGTGGGGAAGAGCAAGGAGTGGTAAGTGGGAATAGCACTCTCCATTTTGGTTATTCAGCCCAACCTTCTCTGAGCCCCACTGTCACACAGCTACATTGTAGCACATACCTTTTGTCTGCTGCTTGAAATCCTTTGAAGATCCAAGTGGGATCTAACATAAATTTAGATTATTTGTTTATTTACCTTGGTATCTCTCATAACAACCCTATCATCAGCTAAATAAATGTTGTATGAAGTTGCTGAATGAGAAATGGAGAAATCAGATAGAGCTGGGGTTAGTGCATTTCGCTCCTTACTGAATGGACATGCCACACCTTCTGTGCCCAGTCGACAAGGTATTTAATCCACTCACCTATATGATTTTCAGTGGCAGTGGGCACAGCCTGGTTTTTAATCTCTCTCCATCATAAGCCTCTAACACTTTTTTTATGCCGCAGTCCTCATCTTTATAGCCAAATTTCTTTCCCAGGGGCAGAGAGAATAGAGTCAGCCCTGTAGACAAAGGGGAAGCAGCAAGTTTCCTGTGGCACCTTTGGAGGTTGACCTCCTCCACCAGCAACTTCCAGCTGTAATTCTCAGCTCTTGGGGTTGATGTATTGTTGTCTGTCTATGAGGATGGAGCTTATAAACTGATTCCTGATTCAATTTCACAAGTCAGGAATGGGGTCCACACGCAGGAGGGTGAGTAAAAATATCATCAACTTAAGCCAGGCATGGTGGCACATGCCTGTAATCCCAGTACTTGGGAAGCTGAGACAGATTCAAGGACAGCTCATCAACCTATGTTTGTATCCAGCCGAATTGCAATATCACATCTCATAGACGACCAGCAACTGAGGGTCATTTCTTACAGGGATCCTCTCTGCAGCTGCCCTTTCAAAAAGAGGGCCTTTCTCCTTTCCTTTCCAGCCTCTACTTGCCCACCCCCCTACAAGCAGACACACCCATCCCCACTATGCCTAATTTACTTATTTCTGTAGAATTACAGGAACAGGAGGGTCCATGTTTCTGTCATGTTTGTTCTTACCTGTTTTTGTATCTTCGCAGCAGACTCCCATGCCCTCTCCTTTTAGGGAGCCATCCCTGTGGAGGAGGCACAGGGAAAGCAGAGCAGAACGTCATAGCAAACCAGGAGCTTCTGGCCAAGTCTGCTGGTCCTCTGTTTTGCATGGCCTTTCTTCAGTTCTGCCAAGTTGCTCACCTATTTTATATCCAACTTGGAAAGAGTGATTTTTTTTAAATATCTCAATTCCCTAAAAACTATTTCTTGAACATTCCCTAATGCCAACAGTGGTCTGAAGATGGGTGGAAGGAATTATTGAATAACACTTCAAAGTTAGAGTCTTTATCACAGAAGAACTGAACAGACAAGCCTGATCTGGTAAAGATCAGTGTTCTTGAGGGATATAGTTGGTTGATCACTTTTTGTTAGTTTGTTTTGGGGCGAGTAAGGATGATAAGCTGATAAAAGCAGGTAACTGAGCTTTTAGGGGAAGAGGGATAGAACTACTGTCATTTCTAGGGTGTCTAGTATAATTCTCAGCATTCTAGACTAGAATTTAATAAATTTTTCAAAACTTAAAGACAAAAATGACAGATATAATAGTAAATTTGTTTTTCCCCTCTAAACAACAGAAAGAGAGATTGCGTCAGAAGGAAGCCAGTGTGACCACCAACTAAGATGGAGACCCAAGAGAATGACGACAGTGGAGACGTAAAGCCTATGTTCTCCTTTGTGACACCTGGGCTGCAGGAAGTTCTTCAAAGATTTGTTACCATATGTCTCTTTGGCTCAGCTTTTTTTGAGGTCACCTACAGGGAATTCCCTGTGCCTTCTTTGAAGAAGTCCCTTACTTCTTTGAAGAGACCACAGCAGCAATGAAAAGCTATTTATGGGACATTGTAGGAATATTTGAAATTGCTTCTTGTAGAAGTCTAAAGTCTACTCCATTATAAGATCAGAAGAAATACCAAGATATTCCAATTTTTTTTCAAGCTTTCTAGCCCAAATTCGATATGTATAACCTTGTCACAGAAGGAAAGAATCTTTGTGACAGTTTACTTGGAAGACTTCAAGCCTTGGTCTTTACACACTGTTGTTTTGATTATTGGTCTTAATTTTGATCCAGTTGTAGCAAGAGCCTATATAGCATCTTTCTTACAAAAAAAAATGTTGAAACTTACTAAGTCTGTTTTGAAAAGGCTTAAGACTATGTATTTCCCAGATTAGGAAAGTGATTTTTTTCATTGTTGGTCATACAATGGAAAAGAGAGAAAACGGAATCATATTTGGGTGGAGAGAGGGATGAATAACCATAAGCATCACCCTGGAGAATAAGTTATGATACTGGGAGTTGACATCAGCCACTAAGCATAGCCCATTCTTTTATGTTTGTCACTTCATTGTGGCTTCCTGGGCCAGCAGAGTTTCAGCACCCCACCTCTAGAAGAAACAGTATACTTGAGCAGGGACAGCCCTGGGGTCAGGGCACCTGCTTGGACAAGTGTCCCAGAGGCAGAGCATCCTTCGCATTTCAAATCCACTGTGAATAGGTTATGCCATGTTAGCACTGCACCTGAGTTCCACATCATGTCCTGTGACTTGTGGCTGGACCTCTCCCACCACCTGCAGGGGGAAGTTCCCAGACAGAAGAGCAAATGCCACTGGCTGACAGGCACATGAAGTGGAACGTACCAGGGGGCTCTGCTGCCAAAAAATTTGAGGGTAGAAAAAAAATTCTTTACAGCAAAATGAAAAGAAGTTGATTGCATTAATAGTAAACTTGGAATGTGACTATCAGACATGGATAGCTTTTTCTGACCCTGGCTCTTGAGTCACAGAGGAAAACCAGCCTGGGCCTCTCCTAGGCATGTTTGCCCTCAAGCTACTTCTTCTTGAATCTGTCTTGGAAGGGGAAAAGAAAGAACACGGGGGCGGGGGGGGGGTTGAATCTAGCATAGGATTGAAGACTCATTTTTAGGCCTTGATGAAACAGAGGCCCCTGCTTTCTCCTGCGGTTTGTGGGGGACAGTGTAGAAATAAGCAAAAATCTTAATATTCTCTCCTGATCTGGCTACCACAAATGGCCTACCCTCTGCCCCAGCATTTTCCAGAACCTCTGAACTTTCCAGGAGCCTGAGTGTTTTCCCAGAATGTGTGTGCCAGTCATGAGCCCCCTCAGGGGCCCTCCTATAGTAGACTCAGATAATGAAAGCACCATACCCTACAGTGCAAACCCCAGCAATCAAGAATGCACATTTGGAATCATATCAAGTCACAGGCACCATATTTATGCTGGCTACCTTTTCTAGTGGCTCAAAAGGAAGGAATATGGTTGCATGGCTGGATTTCTGAAAATTCAAAATGAAGGAATGAGACAAACAAAATAGATAAGCAAATAACTTGACTGGAAGGGCTTGAAGTTGCTTGTAAGCAAGAAACTTTTCCCATGGCTTTCTCATAGGGTTCCTCCCCATTTTCACCTGACTTGTGAAGAAAACCAAGGGAATTCATCAATTTAAGGCAAATTCTGCTTGCAACCATCCTGTGCTCTGTGTAGTCCCTTCTAGTATTAGGGTGCAGAAGAAAAACGCCAGTTTTAATCTGTACCTCGAAAGTCGTCTCTGCAATCGCTGAGGTCAGCATAAGTCTAGATCCTTGTGGATCCTCAGAATGTGATGGAGGGTAGTAGCAGGAGGCTTGCAGAGGGACCTCTACTGTCCACTTCAGTTCTCTAAGGAGGATGCTCATGAAACATCACCGAAAGTGAAACTGTCACTTACCCTTCCAGGACATCCTCTCAAGGAACCTATGCTAAAGAGTGGAAGCATTAATCTGAGAGTTAGGCAAATGCAGCCCACTTTGGATTTCCTCTTAGTGAACAGACTAAAAATTTGCAGTAAAAAAGTGTCAAAGTTTTCCAGTCTGTGTTGGGGAAGTTTAGTGGGTTTGTAACACTAGTCAAATGTATCACTTGAGTGTTGTAGGATACCATGGCAGAATCTCAATAACTCTCATCCAGTTTGAATTCCACACTATGTAATTTGGAATGTTCTTTCCTGTGTCCACTGTGAATATAGTTCATGCTCAGTAAAAGTAACCATTTATTCCAAACAGTCCATCTGAAACAACCTAAAGGCTTTTTAAATGGTTCCTTTAAAAGGCAGTTGAGTGTATGTTAAATGCAACAGATGTGTCTAAAGTTTTCACAGAGAAGATGCGGTTGGGAGACCACTTGGCAGCCTGAGCATGGTAGGCAGGCAGGGTTTAACAGGCTTCTCCAGGCATACCCCTCCCAGAACTAGAAAGGAGGATGACCAGAACTGCCAGACATGCATACCTGACTTACTAGCAAAACACAAAGAAACCTTACCTGATAAAGAGCTTTGTCTTTTCCTAACCAAGATTCATTCAATCCAACAGCAAAATTTGACAGAAGTTCTTGCATGAGCAACTGGTAGTATTTACAGAGCATACAAGTATATCCACTCTTAAGCTAAAGCATTATGAAGACACATTAGGAAAAAAGCATCTCTAAAGTGTTAAATATCAGGTTAGGAAGTATGTAAGACTGGTGTCTTAACCTGAGAAGAGGCAGCTCACTAGAACAAAATAGGAAAAAATATGGCCAAGTAGAAAGGGGATGTATATACTGATGGTGGGGGCCAGCGGGTCACAGACAATGGCTCTGCTCCTCCACAGTTGTCTTTTGAGTCTTTAAGTGATGGCAACTACCTAGGAATTCTGGAGAAAGAATTTTTGAAATTTGAGAAGTAAAATAAGGAAATCCTGTGGTACTGCTACAT
The DNA here is from genome assembly GCA_004027655.1 of Graphiurus murinus. NCBI lineage: Eukaryota > Metazoa > Chordata > Mammalia > Rodentia > Gliridae > Graphiurus > Graphiurus murinus. The sequence goes on along the minus strand of PVLC010000423.1, from coordinate 204,360 downwards.
CTTTAGATGTTCTAGACAAAACAAATTGCCAACATGGCTGAGAAATTGAATGTCAAGTGAAGCATTGGGCCCTCTTCGCCAGCAAGGACAATTGAAGCTGCAAACCTGCTGAACCTCCCTTCGAAACCACTTTTTTTCATAAAGGAGTGGTTTTTTACCATAAGGAAGGGTGTTTTCTAAATTAAAAGCACAGGTGCTGCTGGTAAAGAAACTGAAAAACAGTTTCTGTTTTAGACATGTTGGCCATATTTAATACCTTCAGAAAAATAAAGAAGTCATTGTTATGGTTTTCCCAAAGTTTGCAGTTAGATATAGCAGAAGAAATAAATGCATTTTTAGTAATGATTTGCCTGATGACCTGAGAGTGCTGATCTCTCCCTAGATTATGCTGCCTACAACAGGGAAGTTTTCACCTTACTTATATTTTTGATTTCTTGAAAGTTCTATGTTCTCAATTCTATTTCTACTTCTACTTTGCGTAGCATCATTGATGCAGTAGCACAGCCAAATTGCACCTGTTGGTGTATGATGGGGAGTGACCAGTGCACACCTACAGATTCCCCTTCCCTGTAACCAAACTGTAACACTGATGGGGGAAGAACCTCTTCATTTCCTGACATCCTTAAATCAGTCTATTTCTTAGTTATCACCTTCCTCTCAAAAAAAAGCAAAGAAAAAAACAATTTGGGGCCTTATGTGCAAAGGGGAACAAAGAAGTCCAAAAAGTATACCCTCCCTCAAAAAATATCAGATCCAAATATCAAATATCTCACAAAGTAGTTAAAACTGTATTGAAAAGTTGCTAGCAAAAAGTATCTGTTTTATTTGAGATTTGTTTTCCTTAAATCCTGCCTGTTCTAACTGGGGATGTGAGGGGGGTAGCTTAAAAGTGTAGGGAAAGAAAAGGCTTCAGCAGATTTGGTAATTACAAATGATCAATTCTTGAATCACAAAAGCAGTGGACATACTATGAAATCTGATGTTGTAGAAGTCTTCACTAAGCACATAAGAATTTGAGCTGCTAAGATGGCCAAGGGGCATGGACAAACTAAGAACCACCTACTGCCCACTTAAGATTTCAGCCTGAACCAGGTAAATTTTAGAGTTTGGATTTGAAGGAGCCAAAAGTTGTCCTGAAAGATTTTTTTTATGAAAAAGCCATACAGAAGAAGACAAGGTGTGAATGAGTAGGGGAAATGCTAAACCATTAAAATGTCCTTCCTCTGGGTTCTCTTGAGAGCAGTTTATGAATGAGTGCAACCTCCAGAAGACCACGAATGCCACATTTCATAGATTAGCCATTTTACCTTTAGGGACCCTAAAACTGAATAGAGTGGATTGGATTTAAAAAGAAAATCTTCATTCATGTCAGCTGTTTTTTCTACACAAAGAAATCTGCAGCATAGGTAAAAACAAAATTCTGTGTGGCCAAGCTGATAGAGTTTGAAACGAATGGAAATTTTAAATAACTTGTTAGATGTATTTCTATTTTCCAACTATAGAGAAAAACAGCCCAGCTGCTTGGAACACTATACAGAACTGACTTAAAGAAAAGCACCTTCAGAACCCAGACTCAGCTGAGCTTTCTCCCATAGACTTACTTGACAGTTTTCCTAACTCCAGTAGCAATTGAAGCCAGACATAACCAGGCTGGGTTACACAGCTGCGTGTGGCTAAGAACCCCATTCTGTGTCATTTCTGCCTGCCCATCAGATGTTGACACCTTGTAAGAACACTGAATTTTAGTTTCACAATTCTTCGTTTCCCTTGCCGAGGAGTGGGCACTCTACCAAATGCTCCCAGATCCATGCTTTGCTCGGAAGCAGTGAATTTAAGAACGTTTTAGCATATTAAACTTGAGGCCAATTCAGTAGCTTATTTGTTCCAAGAATCTTAACCAATAATGTGATATAAATACATTATATTGCATTCGGGAAATTTGTGTAGTTAACAACTTGCTTGGGAACGTGAAGATTTTAAAATGGCAGCTAACTAACTGCATCTCTTTAAGGTATCATGAGGTTTCTACCAATGAAGAGATTAGGAATGTAAATTAAGCCTTCATGCAATAGATCAGCTGTCCTCAAGTGGAAATTATTGGACTCATTTTTCCCTCTGTCTACAACCCCTCTCTTGGCTACCCTGGGAATAACCCATAGCATAGAGGACCTTTCCTGTCTCAACCTTCCCTTCTCTGATATGGTGGTTCCATCACATCCATATATCATGTAAACTCCAGACTTTATAGCATATTATATCAAGTCTCGATCTAGAGAAGACTGGCTTAATCTTTTCATGCACAAGTAGTAAATAAAGCCAGCCCTCTATTCTACATCCCATCTATGCTCATATAATTTTCTATTTTAAATCTCTTAAATATACAGAAAATCTCTAAAGGCTCATACAACTACTTCTATGAGCTTTTTATGTTTTATGTGAAACTTGATAGCATTAGGCTAGTAAGATGCAAATGCACCCATGGATTCAGACAGAAATTAACATCCAAAGAATTTGGGATAAACAACATTCTGTCACATTTGACTATCTCATATGCTAAGCATTTCCCTAAATTATGCCTATGCAGACAGAAGGGCTATCTACCTTTGAAACAGTAAGAATGTCTTAAAAAGAGAATGAATACTTCTCTCATATATAGTGTGGGTTTTGTGTGCATTTGCTTAGCATATTCAGTAAGAAATGTTCTCAGGCATGTTAGCAGTGATTTGTCAATGTCCTTGTCAAAGTTGTATACCTAGTTTCCTTCATTGTTCTCTTCCAGAGCTTTCTTCCACTCTCATGAAGAAAATGTATTTTTGATTGTTTGACTTGGTTAGGTTTCCAAGTTCATCTTCCAAAATGAAAGGTTATTTCCACAGACCACTGCATGTACACAGAGATTTCTCTCCACCTTCTCATGGTATGGATTATGGATGTTCAGAAATGCACCACTCTCTGGGAACTCTTGGCATGGAGTTTGAATTCTAGTATGTTTCTATAAGGTATATAAAAAGTTTATACATATGAAAATTATACAGCTCTTTTCAAATAGGGACCAGGAGGTCATTAAAAATCTTTACATTTTAGATATGTTTGCATGAACTATAAATAGCTTTTTCCCCTCTTGCCAATTTGTCTGAAGATACAATGTTATTTCTGAATATAGTATTACCACCAAGGCATAAAGAAGCTAGTCTCAGAACCACTGAGAATGTGTCCTTTACAAGGCTTGAAAATTATTTCCATCAAAAGAAATCCATAAGTAAGGAGGAAAGTCTAGTAATAATTCTGTCTGCCCACAAATAAGACTTGCAGGTCTATTCTAAAATCATTAATTTTATAATTCTGCAGCCCCACTCTTTGCTACCCTGGGGATAACCCATAGCATAGACATAAATAATGTAACCCAACTGTCAGCTGGATCTGTGATCTTTGACGAGTATGTGCATTAAGAAAAACAGGATTTCCCTTTAAAGAAACAAGGATACTCCTGCAAAGAAACTTTTAGGATTAGAAATTGGATAATTCTTAAGAATCCTTAGAGAAAGCATGTCACTGATTCATTGTAGTCTTTTTCATTGAACTGTAATTTAGACTAGTGTTGGAGGCACAGTGCCCTTGGACTTTGATTCAAGGGATCGTGCTTTGGCCTGGAAAATTATCACTGGCCTGCATGCCTAGAACCTAAGTGAGATCAATGAGCGTTCTAATATGAATCAGATGTAACAGAAATGTAACTTATTTCAAGTCCTTTAGAGTTTAATTTTCTTGGTGACACCCTGGCCCTTAGATGCTGCTTCCTCAAATGAATTTGACCTATGCAGTTGTCTTCATTCGGCAGAGCGAGATTTCAAGCAATAGGATTGAGAGGGTAAAACAGGAGACGGGGGAGAAGATTTTCACAAGGCCAGTCCAATGTTTTGCTGATCTAATTCATTTTGTTAGGAAGCCGGTGATTTTTGCTATAGTTGTATTATGGGAAGCATTTATCATGGAAATTCAAATAGTCTGTCTATATTGGGCAAGTGAGAGTGCCCAGTGTGTTGGACCTGTCAGTGACAGGTATCATGTGGTAAAAGCAGGCACCTCAGTGCAACTGGTCCATGCTTGGTTTAATAACTACCCCAATTTCAGACTCACTTTCATGGGGTTGCTTGTCCATGGACCTTCCTATTTTCTCTACTCTTGTTCAAAAGTCATTTTAGCATTCAGCTTTTGTTTCTCTCCTTCCAATACTTATGCCTTAGGCTCCCTTTTCTTCACAATCACACAGCTATTCTTTCCCAACTGATCCTTTATAGTTTCTCCCAGACCCAGATTTTTTTCAGCTCTCTGCATCACAGACACTGAATGTCTCCTGGCCCTTACTCCACCCTCTCACACCCTGGGCTCCACTGCTCAGCCACTTGGACAGGGAGCTCCTCTGTCACCAAGAAGCCCACGTGAGACACACTGCTGGGACTGCCTCTTGTTAATGTCAGCATCACCTCATCACTTAGGCAAAGAGGAAAATCCATAAAAGAGATGGAAAATGCATTTCTTTTTTCATTTTATTTTACTTTATTTTAAGAAGGTTGAATTTGGAGGTGGAGAGAGGGTTACTCTAGGCCTTCTCAACTTCTCATTAGATTTTACTTTAAAACTGTCTAATTAAGGGACATTGTTTTAATAACTTTATAAATCAGACCAGGTCACCAGCTATGATACATAGGACTACATTTTTGATTCTCAAGTAACATTCTGTGCTTCTGGACAAATTCACTTCTGTGCAAACATTTTGACTCATAAGACTTTTTATTGCTGGTCCATTCTTAATACTACTCATGATTCAAACATCTACCCCTAATCTGAATCAGGATGTTGACATTTCATGGTTATTTTTGGATTAACAGTAACTGTTATGCTCCTAAAAATCACTTAAAGAAAGTGTAAGGATGTCCTAAATAGACTACTATTTGACCTAATAAAACCCTGGTTTTTCCATTTAATTAAATATTAGACCCATCTGTAGATTTAACTTTTAAGGGATTTTAAGCAATAACAAAGACAGTTTGGAAAGGAGAAGGCACTTTAAAGACATGAAACCTAACATTACGTGCTCTTGGATACTTTTAAGCATAATAAGCTAATTGGATTCAGGTATTTTTCCCTTTAAATTTTTAAAAATATGTATTTCTAATTTGCATATTTAATTTTGTTAAAGCTGAAAAATGCTCATGAGTTGAATTTGTAAATGTAATTTGCAACCAAATGAAGTATTTATTTTTAAAAAGAAAGGGTGATGGAATCAATATTGATTTGTATATAATGAAGATATATGTGTATGTGTATATATATATATATATATTTTCCTCCTTGACACTACTTGGTCACCATATCAAGTGTATTTTTGTACATAATATATATTGGTTAGAGAAATGTAGATTAACTATTCAAAGAATTCTCTGTGATAGATTATATTTATCTTAATCTATTGATACCTCTGTTAATTTGTTTTAAGAGATAGAACTATATTTTTTGGAATTTGCAGAGAATTGTATTCATGCCTTCCAATTGTAAATATGCTAAGGATATTTTAATAAATCCTGGTTTCATGTCCATCTGATGTGCAATGCAAATTTGTCTTCAGGAGGCTTTTAAGGAAGTATCACAACAGTACTGTTTATTCATTTATTTATTTATTTTGTGTGTGGTGCTGGGGATTGAACATAGGGGTATTCTAACTCCAAGCCACACCCCCAGCCCTATTTTACTTTTCATTTGGAAACACTAAGTTGTGTGAGCCTCACTAATTGCTAAGGCTAACTTTGAACCTGCGATCCTCCTGTCTCAGCCTCCCAAGTACTGGAATTACAAGAGTGCACCTCCATGCCCAGCTCAACAATACTCTAAGGTGGAAAATGCCCGTCATTTCTAACTTGCATTGCCACTCATGTGTGGTATTGCTACTGAGCTGAGTCTTAGTAAACTCATCGTTTCTATTTCTCTCTCCCCTGTCCACCTTACCAACACAGAGTAAGTATTCAAGGCTAACAATAAACCCAACCAGGCAGTGTCGCAACTAGGCTGACCTAAAAGCAACGGTACCTGAACATAAACTGCCCAGGAGGTGGGCACACAGGGATTGGTTACTTGTAAGTTATAGGTTGAAAATGTATACTAAGAAAACAGAACATAAATATAATTGTATGTATTCTGACACCAAGCACAAGGTACAGATTCTTTTCAAGCAATGGCATAAAGCATGCAAATATTTTATTTTTAATAGTAAATATTTACCATCTAACAAGATGCTTCTTTTTTATACATTACTACTCTTTCAAATCTTAGTGTACTTTTTGTCAAATAAACCAACACTAGAGTATGAGAGCCACCAGCACTCCCGTAAAAGTCAAACTGACAGAATATAGGGTGTGTGTGTGTGTGTGTGTGTGTGTATGTATGTTGTGTTTCAAGAATGGCTAATGGGCATCTTCCAGAAATTTCTTCCTTCTACATGTAAGACAAAGTAGAATATAACACAAGGCAAAAAATGGGCAAGAGTTCATTGAGAACCAAATGAGGAATACTGTGTGACTAAAAAGAGCAGCCAGATAATCTACCTGTGAGTTATTATCGTTAAGTAACCTTATAATGAATCAGCCTAAAACTGTACCTGACAAAGTAGAAAAATCCTATTCATATAAAAGAATGCTTAAACAAAATGGAATCATGTAGTACTCGGAATTACCTGGAGGCATCCACCAACATTATGTCCATCGCTTGATCTGCAGCCAGAATGGGACCCAGTTCAACCTCATTTAGGGTCAATTTTAAGATATTTCCTGCTGAAATTAAATCCTCTATCAAGAAAATGTTTTATTGTTAGTGAAAGAACCACGGCAGATAACTGCACTCAGTTTTCAGATGCTGGCCACAATCAGAAGTAGAAAGAAACAGAAAAACACCATGAGAAGGAAAGTGCCCTCTCTCGTACCTCGAGTTCTAGGCATAATCAAGGTTTACCAAATTATCAGATTACTTTGTCTAATCTTCCAAGACTTCCAGCATCATTCCCAAGACCAGAATGATTTGGCTACCTTTGAGAAACGATTGTATTGGTTCCACAGAAAGATTTTGTCCTAAGTAGTAAGGAGGGACTAGTGATCCAGAAAGTCCAAAAGCCTCTGCTCTTCAAAGACAGAAGAGCATTCTACTTCTGGTTTTTGTATGACAGGTAAGAGAACATGAAGGACCCACAGCTCTCCCTGGGCTGTTCCAGCCTCTCCAGGGTCACCCTTTCTGACATAAGGCCTCTCTTCTTACTAGATCCCCACCTACAAATCAGTGGTAACTTAAATGTTCTCCTAAAATACACACTTGTATTTGTCCTCAAGTGAGAAGTTATGACCCTACGAAAACTGGATGGGTAGGACGTGGGGGGGGGGGCACACTAATGTATATCAAGGTAACTCACTAAACTGAACATGAGAGGGAGGGAGGGAGGGCGAGGGAGTGGGGTGGAAATTTGGGGAAGGGGTCAAATGAGAATTGTGAGCACATATATCGTTATCAATTTGTACCTAACAAAGATGTATGCTTACAATGTATGAATAAAAATAAAAGTTAAAAAAATAAAATAAATAAAAATCAAGATCTATTAAAAAATTTAAGGCAATGCTGACCAGCTCTAAAAAAAAAAAAAAAGAAAAAGAAAAGTAGAAATGTAATGTACATTACAATGTAATATCAAGGATTCTATTATAAGATATGTATTTTAGGCATTTTAATAAAGCATCAAATATTTCTGGGATTGGCATTTTCAAAAATTTAAATCAGAATAAACTATATTGGTTTGTCTTAATTCTTCTTTATAAAATCATAATTTCCTTCCTGTTTCAAAGTTCTATAATAATGAATATTCCTCTAGTAATGATCCGTTTATGGGCAAATACCTATTTAGAGTTAATCAGGGTATCAATTTGAGGGAGAATCACTTTCCCATGGCCAAAATAATCATTCTATTTCTAGTCCAGGCTAACTTAGGAAACTTAGACTAATTATCAGATCCCACCATGGGCTCATGATCTCTGTCTTGGGAAGTACCCAAGAGTCCACAATAGTACACAGACTGAACTAAGTCTCTTTAGAACTATCTGGAGAAATTAACGATCATCTAAAATTTCCAGCTTTTACAAGACATCTTCAATAGACAGCTCATACTATAGTCATGGGCCTATCATGGTTAGTGCAAATTTCATATGTCTGCTTCTATATTGACCCAGAGATATCCATTCTCCCAGCAGTATGTTGAATTTTGGGAGTTCTAGGCCAGAGGTAGCTGTGGTGTACTAGCTGCAGAGAAATATAGCTACTATGCCAGCAAAGTTGACTATAGCTCATATTTCAAGAGGGAAAAAAAGTTTTCTGAATTTTGAGAAATACTATAATAAAACCAACAACAGATTAAAAAAAGAATATCCAAAATGGAACTCAGAGAAATGAAATATTAAAGAAAAAGTAAGAAATGTTGAAGACACAGAAGTAATAAAGACACATTTGCAGGGCTAATAATGGAATGTTTCAAAACTAGGGAAAGATATCAGCTGACAAATTCAAGAAGATATTGGTACCTCTACACTATAAAAGAAAAGAAAGCCATTCCTACACATATACTATTAAACTTTAGGAAAAAAAAAACAAAAGACAAAAATAAAAGCATAAAAGCATCCAAAGGAGGGGAAAGCATTAAAATCAGAAGGTTGTTATAGTAGAATGGTCAGTTTAAACTCATATTAGTAATTAAACTTAAAGCAAATGGATTGTATATCACAATTAAAAGACAAATTCTGTCATACTGGATGTCTTGAGAAAATTAAACATCCTTATAGCTAATGGATGTACAAGGATTCATCAAGGATGAAAGAAGTAGTTACAAAAATTTAAATTATATGGAACCAGCCAAGATATCCATCAACAGATGAATGGATTGCAAAACGACAGTATATGTACACCATGGAATTTTACTCAGCCATAAAGAAGAACAAAATTGTGTCATTTGCAGGGAAATGGTTGGAACTGGAGAATATTATGCTAAGTGAGATTAGCCAATCACAAAAAGTGAAAAGTCAGATGTTCTCCCTAATATGTGGAAACTAGGGAGAAAATGGGACATAAGAGGGACTCCAGACAAAAGGAAAAACCTTAGATGAGTAAAGAAGGTGACCTAACTGAAGGAGATAAGAGGGGGTAAGAGGGAAACATCCTAATGCGCCTGATGTACATTCACAAACATCAAAGACAGTCACTAAGCTGAACTCAAGAAGGAAGGTGGGGAGAGGGAATGAGGTGGGAACTGGGGAAGGGCTAAATGAGTGATGGGTGCATGTATGCCTCTACCATCCTATACCTCATAATGACGTATACATGATGTATAATGTATAATGACTACAATGCACCAGTAAGTTAAAAAAAATTAAAATTACAAAAATTAACTAGGCATGGTGGCACATGCTTGTAATCCCAGTACTTGAAAGGATAAAACAGAAGGATCGAAGATTCAAGGCTATTCTCAGCAATTTAGCGAGATCCTCAGCAATTTAGTGAGACCCTATTTCAAAGTAAAAAATTAAAATAAAAATGGACTAGGGGTGTAGCTCAGAGGTAGAATGCCCCTGAGTTAAATCCCATGAATGAACAAAAGAAAGAAGGAGAGAGAGAAAAAGAGAAGACAGGAGAGGGAGAGAGGAAAAGATAGAAGGAGAGAGGGAGGGAGGGAAGGAAGAAGGGAGGGAGAGGGGAGGGAAGGAAGGAAAGAAAGACCTGTAATCCCAGTACTTATTTGAAAGACTGAGACAAGAGGATCATAAATTCAAGGCTAGCCTCAGCAACTTAGCAAGCCTCTCAGCAACCTAGCAAGACCCTGTTTCAAAACAAAACAAAAAAATGAAGAGCTAGGGCTCAGAGGTAGCATGCCCTAGGGTTCAATTTCCTGCACACTGCTCGCTCGCTCTCTCTCTCTCTCTCTCTCTCTCTCTCTCTCTCTCTCTCTCTCTCTCACACACACACACACACACACACACACACAAATTGGGTTGTCAGCTGATTCCTCAAGTGAAATAATTAGGTCCAAAAGTCAATGTCATGATTTTTTTCAGTGTTCAAACAGCACACACAAAAACAGAGATTTGTCACCAGAAGCCCTGACCTAAAAACTGATATTGCTATAGTAATAATAATCAAAGGGTACTTTTAGACAAAAAGCAATACAGTAGTTTAAAAATGGCAATTCACATCAGGAAAAGGCTTAACTTACCAAGAGGATAAAACAATTTTAAATTTTATTTTGTTAATGACATACCCTCAGAATACTTAAAGGAAAAAACAGAACTATAAGGAAAAATTAGAAAAACCCATAAATACTATAGGAGTAACTGGTAGAACAAACAGAAAAAAATTAGAAGGATGTAGAAAATTATAACATAATAAATTGACCTTATTGCTTTATATAAAATATAACAGCAACAATTCTCTAAGCAAATACAGAACATTTGCAAAAATTGAGAGTATACTGGGTCATAAAGCAAGTCTCATCAAATTTAATAAACTATAACCTAAAACTATGCAACTAAACTGGAAATAAAAGATTTTTTAAACTACAATGGATGGAAATTAAGAAATATACTTCTAAATAACCAATAGGTAAAAGGAAAATCAAAATGGAAATTAGAAAATATTTTGAGCTGAATGGTAACTTTATTTTATGGAAAAACCTGTGGAAATAGAGTAAAATTGCTATTTAGAGGAAACCTTATAATATTAAACACATAACTACAAAAGAAGACTGAATATTAATGAGCTAATATCCACATCAAGAAATTAGAAAAATAATAGTAATTTAAATCTAAAGAAAGTTGAATGAAGAAATAATTAACATAGAAAATAGGATTACCAATGCCAAAGTTAATTCTCTTAAAAGTCTAGTGGAGTTTTTAAACCTGGGATAAGACTAAGTCAAATGAGAGAGGGTCAGAGAGAAAAACAATAAACAGTATCAGAAGTAGAAATGAAAGAAGAGATGTGGAGCATCACTACAGACAGTGAAAGAGGGAGTTCTTCAGAACGGCTTCTGAAAAAACTTTACACCAATTTTCACATTTTACAATTTAGATGAAGCCAGGCATGGTGGCGCACGCTTGTAATCCCAGCATTTGGGAAGCTGAGACAGGAGGATCCGGGTTCGAGGCCAGCCTCAGCTACCTAGTGAGGCACTCCGCAACTTAGTGAGACCCTGTTTCAAAATAAAGAATAAAAAATAGGGCTGGGGTATAGCTCAGAGGTAGAATGCCCCTGAGTTCAATCCCCAGAACCTAAAAAAAAAAATTTAGATGAAATGGAAACATGCTTATAGATATAGCTAGTAAACCCAGATTAACAAGACACAGAATATCATCCAAAGCTTTCACTAGTAAAATCCATTCACCATTTAAGAGATTGTACCAACCTTGCACAAACTCCATGGGAGAATAAAAGAGGAAAAGTGGCCAAATGATCTGATTGTAAATCTGTAAAACCATATAACTAAGGAAAATCATAAGTGACCTTCAGTCATAACTTTTTATTTTATTTTATTTTTTTGTGATCCTGGGGGTTGAATCCAGAGGCATTCTACTTCCAAGCTATACCCTCATCCATATTTTTTTTTATTTTGAAACAGAGTCTCACTAAGTTGCTGAGGGTCTTGCTAAATTTCTGAGACTGGCTACAAACCTGCAATCCTCCTGTCTCAGCCTCCCAAGTACTGGGATTACAGGCATGCACCACTATGCCCAGATGTCAGTCATAAACTTAGATCCAAAAGTCCTAGACAAAATGTTAGCCACTTGGCTCCAACTAATTGTAAAAAGAGGATGCATCATAATTAAGTTGGATTTGTTATTCCAGGAAAACTGTGGTTGTTTGATAATGGAAGATGGAGCAATTTAATCTACCACAGTAAAAATATAAAGGGGAAAAATGGCCATTCTAATTGATGCCTCCCCAAAGCCTAAGTAAACCTTTTAAGTCCTGAAATAATAACAAAAAATACTTTACCAGACTAGAATAAATAAGATAAAGACACATTTATTTGAAAACAACCTAGCCCAGTACAGTGATACACATCTGAAACCCCAGCTATTGGGGAGGCCGAGGCAGGAAGACCACAAGTTCCAGCCAGCTTGAGCCTGAACTTAGTAAGACTCTGTCTCAAAATGAAAAATGAAAAAGGTAAGGGATATATTTCAGTGATAGAGCTCCCCTAGGCTCAATCCCCAGGAAAAAAAAAACCTAAGTGAACATTAGAGGCAATGGTGAAAGATGTTTCTTGATAATGATTAAGAACAAAATAAGGACGCTACTATCTTTAATCGCCTTTTTACTGGATAAAGATTGTAATCAGTGCAATAATATAAAAAAGTAATAAAAGTTATTAAAATTAGAAAGTAACAAATAAAACTTATCCACAGATAATACTGTGTACATATAAAATCCAAAATTATGGGGAAACTAATTAGAGATAAAAACATAAAAGTTTTCCAATATAATACAAAGTAAATTATGTACAAATTAAGCTGGAGTATGCAATTAAACTGGAAATAAAAGACTTTTTAATCTAGAATGCATGGAAATTAAGAAATATACTTAATATACAACCAACAAAAAATTTTAAGTGCCATTTAGAATTGCATAATTGAAATAACAAAAAATCTAATAAAATATGTGTACAACTTCTCCATAGAAAACTACAAATTACTATTATGAGTAAGACCTAAACAAGAAGAGGGATACAAGCATATTTATGCTTTAAGCATTTTAGGGAATCTAAGTTCAGGCCTCTATAACATAGAGTGGTAACATAGGTGGTAGAAATAACAAGCATTTATTTCTCCTAATTCTAGGTGCTAGAAGTTCAAGATTAGGGTACCAGCATGGTCAGAGAGGTCTTTATGATTATTATTTATTTATTTATTTACTTTTCATGGTACTGGGGATTGAACCCAGGGGCATTTTATGTCTAAGCTATATCTCAGCCTACCCTTTTTTTATTTTGTATTTTCAAACAGAGTCTCTCTAGGTTGCTGAGAGGCTCTCTATGTTCCTGAGGTTATCCCTGAACCTCTGATCCTCCTGTCTCAGCCTCCCAAGTACTATGATAACAGGTGTGTGCCATTGTACTTGGTTCTAGGGTCCCTTTTATAAGATCACTAATCCCACTCAGGAGAGCTCAACCCTCCTCTCTTCCAAAGGCCCCACCTCCAAACAAGTTTGGGAAAAAGAAATGTTCTGGTAGATAATGAGATCTTTTTTAAACTATCATCATTATAACGCTATAGTACTGGTACAAGGGAAGACAAGCCAGTAGAATGGAATGGAGAGTAGACCTATATGTGGAGATATGCTCTATAACACAAGTGGCTTCTTGAGAAATGGGAAAGAGATGATATTTGCAATAAATGATTCTGGGATAGTGGTATATTTATATAGGAAAAAATAAACTTTTCTCTAGCTAATATTACATGTACATATCAGTTCCAGGTATTTTGTAAGATCAGAATGTGAAATGCAAAGCAATCAAACCTTTAGAAGATTGTATTTATGATTTGGGAAATGGATTTTAAGTCGGACATAAAAAGTTACCAACCATAAATATTGATACACTGTGCTATACTAAAATTAAGGGCTTCTCTTCATCAAAAGATAACTTTAATGTACAGACAAGGAGAAGATATTTGCTACATAGTTCTGATAAATAACTCTCATCTAGAAAATATGAAGAACTACCATCAATAAATATGAGAATACTCCAACTAAAATTATAAATGAATTAGCAAGAAAGTACAAAAAAGGATATTCAAATAGCCAATAAATTTTTGAGAAGATACTCAATCTCATTACTGAGCAAGAAAGTCCACGTTAAATCACAATCAGATAGCAGTGTTATTTAATATACTCACCAAATGCAGGTGAAGATACGGAGCAAGAAAACCTCTGGTACTGTAGAGTAAGCTGAGATGACTACTTTGGAAATAGCCTGGCATTATCTACTACAGCTGAGAAAACACATACCTTATGACCTATCAATTCTATTCTTAGGTAAATGCTCAACAGAAGTGCACGCACTTTTGAACATATACATATACAGCAGTGTTCATAGTTACCTTATTAATAAAAACCCAAACTGGAAACATTTCAGATTTTTTTCAAACATAGAAAAATAAAAAGGAGAGCCAGGCGTGGTGGCTCATGCTTGTAATCCCAGCATTTGGGAGGCTGAGACCAGAGGATCCGGGTTCGCGGCCAGCCTCTGCTACCTAGTGAGACACTCTGCAACTTAGTGAGACCCGGTTTCAAAATAAAGAATAAAAAATAGGGCTGGGGGTCTAGCTCGGAGGTAGAATGCCCCTGAGTACTCAATCCTCAGTACCGCAAAAAAAAAAAAGAAAAGAAAAAGGAAATGATAGCATATTTATAGATTGGAATATTATAAAGAAATGAGACAAGTACAAATAGCTTTGATGAATCTTATAAACAAGGTTGACTCAAAGCAGCCAGTCATATACACAAGATAATAAATATGCCATAGGATTCCATTTATACAAAATTCAAAAACAAGTAAAATAAACTATAATGTTTACATATGCATACTGTACCATAAAAGTTAGATAATTGTTATTTGGAAAAGACCAGGGACGTGATTGTGCAGGAGAATGACTGGATATATAATATATGAGACTCAGTGCATAACAAAAATATGGAGTCCTTTGATCATAAATTACTGTGTATTTCAGAACAGTGACAGTAGAACCTTAAGGAGTGGGGCTCTCCCAGACACAGGACCCTTCCTGTCTCACATCTAAAGCCAGCCCTGGGCAGGTGCACAAAAGGACACATGCAGCTCAATGCTACAGAGGTCTCTGTTTTACATAAGTTCATAAGCTCTACGTTTTTGGGGTTTTTTTTTCTTTACATACATTACAAAACATGATTTAAAAGACAAAGGGAGCAAATAACCAAAACAAAACATAAGAGCCACATTTTTATTCCAATCCAAGAAGACTTAGAGGTCAATGAAGATCAGCCTATGTTGGCTTAAAAAAAGAAAAAGACCAAATTAGGCATTGAGAGGTTATGTCTTTGTCACAGCTCTGTTCTATGACTTTAGGATCTTCATTTCTAGTTTCTACATCTGTCAAATGTGCATTCACTTCCCTACTTTACACAGTTGTAGGAATCAAATGTTACCAGATACTAGCACTTTAGAAAGAATAAGTTGTAGCTGGGTGTGGTGGCACACTCCTGTAACCCCAGTACTTGAGATGCTGAGACAGAAGAATCACAGGTTCACAGCCAGTCTCAGCAACTTAGTGAGACCTTGTTTCAAAATAAAATAAAATAGGGCTGGGGGTGTAGCTCAAAGGTAGAATGCCCCTAGATTTAATCTCCAGTACCACAGAAGGAAGGAAGGGAGGTAAAAGGGAAGGAAAGAAGGAAGGTAAGAGGGAAGGAAAAAAGGGAGGAGCCATACATTGTATTCCAACAGTACTTTAATATTCTTTACCCTTTAAATTTCATGGATAAGTAGCCCTACATTATACACAACAGGTGATTTCAATTTATGATCATTGTGTAAATTGCCATAGTGTCTCCTGCCTAACTTCTTAGTTTTGGGCTACGCCAAGATAACAATTGGATTCTAGTTGCCCTCTCATGTGCTTTTGAACTCCAGGATGGAAAAGGCCATACCCATACACAAATTTCAGTTCCTGGCAGTGATCTCTTTTGCCTGCAGAATTCAAAGTAGCACTTTGCTCCCTGCCTATAGCATTGAAATCACCAATTCCATCTGCCAAATTGGGAGTCAGAAAGAGAGCCTCAGAGTTTGAAGTAAGAACTGATGCCCTTCTTAGGAACTAAATACAAAGAGGGGGTTTGGTATTTGGGGATAAAATCCCATGATCCCTATGTAGTTGTTTCTCAGGCCCATTAAAATAATCTGATTATGTAGTTAGTACTTCTTTAGCATTCACTCCACATATTGGAAAGCTTCATTCAGACAGAATGAGTGTTTCAGAATAGCATAAAAGTATAGAGAAGGAGCAGGTAGGTCCCAGATCTGAAAAGATACCTTGATGCTGACTCCCAGGGACTTGAAGAGACCTCTATTGAAAACATGAGTAAAACCAGCCATATCAGCTGTTCCCTGGCTGCTTGTGAGTGTACCTCCCTGCATACCTGTTTGGATATATTCCTGTAGTTCATGGCTTCACTGATTCCTCTTTAAATGCTTTTGCTACCATTTGTTCGTAATGCTCTTGGAGATATAAATTGAATTGTATATTTTCTTCATATTGTTTCAAAGCATCTAGCACAACACCTTGTGACCACTGAGAAAACACTAGGGAGACCTGATTGCTCAGCAGAGGGGGGGCCTGTTCCTCCTCCCAGAGTCACCCCCCTCCTCACTACCCATCAGGTTTCTGAAGATCTTCTCCTGGGAGCCATACCACCAGACTTAAAAGCTTCAGCTGTGACCGTAGTTCATATTTCAGAACCATAAAGTAGAAATGGTTTATGGCCTAATACCTGATATCCAAGGAACTGATCGAAAACTGGCTGGAAAATCTGATAGATGTGTTGACACAAAGGGGCAGCCTGAACTCAGCTCCCATGTTGCAAAGGTAAAGTGCGCCATGGAATGCAGGGTGTGGGGGGGTCAGAGTTTACTGTTTGTTTTTTCATTTTTTACTGGGTGGTTTTGTGGCCTTTCTTGAGAAAGAAGTTCATAGGGGCTTCCTAGGGAGAAAGACCAGAACTGTGCTGTAGTCGCTGCATCTGTTTGCATAGGCTTCTTACAGACCAAAGTCCTCTGCTGTTCATGGTACACAGGCGGAGGCAGGGAGGCCAGCTGAGTATTGGGAAGTGGGCAGGGCAGTGGGAAAAGGCCTGTGTTCCAGTCTTGCCCTGGCCTCACACTTCAGTGAATCCCTAGGCCCCATCAGTTTAGCTTCATCCTAAAATACGAAGCACAGTGTCACCCTGGCAACCTCCCAGAGTGGTCACTGGGGATTGAACCCAGGGGGATTCTACCTCTGAGTTACATCCCCAGCCCTGTGTTATTTTTCAATTTTGAAACAATCTTGTGTTGCTGAGGGCCTTTCTAAGTTGCTGAAGAAGTCTTCGAACCTGTGATTCTCCTGTCTCAGTCATCCAGGTATTAGGTTTACATGCATGCTCCACCACACCCAGCTTTGGAAAGACATTTTGATTTAATAAAATGTTAAGTCAATGTGAGTTTACGTACTATTCCAGATGAGAAAACAGACATAGAGAAAGGCCAGAATGTCCTCGAGGTCACATAGCTGTACTGAAAACGTGTGGAGACTCGAACACTTTGCTGCCAGGAACTAGTGGTCTTCCCAGAGTAGGCTGCTTTTTGGGACAATTGTTTGTGGTTAGAACCACTTGGGGTAAGACAGTAGGCTAATTGTTTTTACCCATTTGATTGAGCACTTAGCTAATAGTGTTCCCTTAAAAGTAATTAAAGAGATGGGCACGGTGGCACACGTTTGTAATACCTGTACTTGGGAGGCTGAGATGGGAAGATCACAGGTTCAAGCCCAGCAGCTGGTAACTTACTGAAACCCTGTTTCAAGATGAAAAACAAAATGGATCTGGGGGTATAGCTCAGAGATAGAAAGCGCCTGAGTTCAATCCCAAATAACACACACACACACACACGCACACGCACACGCACACGCACACGCACACGCGCGCACACACACACACGTAATTGAGGAAGGCTCCCAAATCCAAAAGTTGATTAACTCCTATAGGGAGGAGGTCAAGTTCAGATACCTGCTAATCAAAGTCCTGGCCTCAGTTGATTGTCTGACACAGACTATGTCTTCAGGAAGGACATGAATAAACTTCACTGAGTGGAGGTTATGAAGAGTTTAGAAAAGGAAGATATTCAGGCCAGGCGTGGTGGTGTATGCCTGTAACTCCAGTACTTGGAAGGCTGAGACAAGAGGATTGCAGGTTCAAGGCCAGCCTCAGCAACTTAGTGAGGCTCCCAGCAACTTAGCAAGACCCTTTTCAAAATAAAAAATAAAACAGGGCAGGAGGTGTAGCTCAGAGGTAGAACACCTCTGTGTTCACAACCCAACACAGTTTAAAAAAAAAGACATTTAGATTTTGGTTCCTTCACTGAAATCAAATTCTTCTTTAGTGCTTGGCTAAGAGGGCTGTTTCATGGATGTGGCTGGGACTACAAGCAGGAAACTTCATTTTAGAGTCAAATAACTGGAAAAGAAAAACTTCTGCCCCCAAGTAATTCCGCTTTGTTTCCTCTGGGGAAACACTCATAGCTACTGGCATGTTTTTTGGCCTTCGCTGAACCACTCCAGTTGCCTCTACATAGCCCTGTCTTGTGTAAAGAATTTAAAAAGCATTAGAATGCAGAAATCAAAGAGACAATAAATTTAAAACCAATCTTATTGTCTGCTGCCTAAAGTGTTATTCAGATCAAAGGGGAGGGGACATCTGGCTTCTGGCTTGGTACAAAAGGCAGATCGCATTACCTACCAAGAGCTGGATTCATCCCCTCACTCATATTCGGGTCTAGAGAATGAGGCTTTTTTGGCTCCTGGTTGAGCATATTGGGTGAATCAGTCAAACCTCTTGAGACTTTCCAAAAGAAACCAGCCCCACAGGATCATATAAAAAGGTACTGATGAGTACGACCTTGGGCATCTCTGGTCATCTATGAGGCCACATTATCATCACATGGCCCATTCCTCTCTAGTCTCACCCCTCAAAACCACTTTCTGGTTTCATAGCTAACTTCATAGTTGCAGATACACATTTTCTGACATTATTTGAATCCATTTTTGCCCCAAACACAGTTTTGTTGACTGAGTCACTGCATGTTTAGTTGAAGACTTACATTCTTCTTCTCCACTACTTTGGTTATAAAAGCAGACTGGTCTTGCTATAAATTTTTCAAAACAACTGCTTTGAAAGGAAGGTTAACTGTGCTCTTTGACTAGAAATGTACTTAATGTGTATACAAATTCTATACATGACTCCATTCTAAATTATACATATGAGCTCTCCCTAGTGGCATCAGTGGACAAATCATAGTAACTTAAAAGCCTTTCTTAATATCCCAAACTAGAATCTCTTAACACATGGCTCTGACTTGATCATGAGCAAGTACCACAAACACAGAATATGATTATTTTGTCTTCAGATTGTGTCAGAGAGGAACAATCAATGAAGCAAATACCACAATATTTTCCAATTACTCACTTCCCAATTATCCTCTCTCTCCTCACCATCTCCTCATCCTTAAAAGTCTAGAGAGAAATGCAGACAATGGCAATATGGATTCTGTATTCAGGACATCACACAAAGCTCCCAGCAGCATTCTTTGCCTACTAATGTGGTTTACTCACTCTCCAGCATGGTGAATCAAATTTCTACTGAAGGATCCCAACCAACTTCATTTTTCTTAGCCTCATTTGTACACTTCTATTCTCTTACAATTTCTTCCAATTGATTTTGGTTCTCTCCCTGGTTATAAGTCTTCTGGAAATTTAAGAACAAGCCAAAATTTTCTGTCTTCCCTTATTACTTGTTCCCTATTTTTAACTATCCCAGGCTTTCCCGTGAAAGGTTCTTTGCTAACCAAAAGTTAATGAAAAAGAGAAAGAAAGGTAGGCAAGGAAATTTTTCATGACTCTAGCCCAATGATATTCTCCAAGAAACATGATTCTCTTCCATGATCTTATAAAGTATGCCATCTATCACTAGTGAAAGATTGGCATTCACAAATACAAAAAATTTGGGGTGAGAGTTAAGAATGGGGGATTTAAATTTGAGTGCATGACAAGCCTCAATAGAAAAATATTCGAGGGTCTTTGGTTCCTGAAGAGAGCTGTAATAAAGATTTTTTTTCATCTTGCATTTCATCAATATTAATATCTATTTCTGTTTCAAGAGTAGTACCCAGTTCCTATTGAATCATGA
The DNA here is from genome assembly GCA_004027655.1 of Graphiurus murinus. Lineage (NCBI taxonomy): Eukaryota > Metazoa > Chordata > Mammalia > Rodentia > Gliridae > Graphiurus > Graphiurus murinus. Next base: position 184,314 of record PVLC010000423.1, on the reverse strand, counting down.
GTGAGTACTAAAATTGAAAATTAGGTAAGAATCTGGAATTAGAGAGTTTAAAGTATGTCTGGAGAGAAGATAAAGAGGTTAAATGTTGAATAAAATATAAAGAGAGAAACCAACAGGGGAGAAAATAACTCTTCTAGCTGAGTCCACAGAAATTGGAATGGCAAATTTTCAGTGTTAGGTATCAGAGCAAGAAACTCAAATAGCTTATCTTTAAACCCCACTTCTATTCTTTTCCCTTTTCTAAAACTTGGCCTCCCTCTGTTGCTCAGGGCCATGTCCCCAAAAGTTTACTGGATACTTTCCTGTTCTCAAAAAAAAAAAAAAACAGAGACGTGGGATTGTACAGATTTTAACTACTAATTACTGAACTCAAAACTTAACACTCTTCTTAATGAGGGTGTTGATAACATACAATAACCTACAACTCTGAAAAGACTCAAGAATGTCCCTAAACAGGCTCTGTTCATTATGATATGTCTATGTGTTTATAGCAGACACAATGGAAAAAAAAATGTTTTGTCTTCCCACTAGATAGCCTAGGTTTTATTTGAATAGACATGTAATTCCTCTTGAATTTCTAAAAAGTGAACATTTTTCTACTTCTGCCCTCTCCCATCTCTGCAGAAAGTATGATCAATAAAGTCAAATTTTGGCAGCAAAGGAAAAAGTAAAGAGGAGAAATGAATGTCTAATAATTGAAAGCATCATGGAGCCCATTATGGTTTATGGCTTTGTCTAGGGGTCGGATGAGCACACTATAAAGAATGTGGCACTAAATTTATTATCATGGTTATCATCTTTCAGACAAGACAGAAAGCGGAGGGGACCCGCTTCTCCCATCACCTGCCATCACTATCGATCCCATGGCACCTTCCACAAGAGGAGTCGAGTTATCCTGGCCCAGATCCATCTGATGACTTATATTTCCTTTGTAGTATGCCTGGGAGACATTACAGGTTCTTCCTCTTTGAAACTGTCACCACCGTAAGGATAGCTGAAATGGGCTCCTGCAAAGGGATGCGGGAAAGAAATTCTCACATCCCAGCATGTGGATCAACTGAAAGAAGGAGCAGAGTGTCCTGAAGTAGGAAGCTGAGCTATGTCATCAAAGTCTTTCTAGTTTGCCACTAAGTAGGTTCCTGACCCACCTCACCAACACTGCTGCTTGTTTATATTAAAAAAAAAAAAATTAAGGAATGTGAATGAGCCACTCCAATGCCATATGAATTCTAGTTTTTCTAAATTCTATGTACTGTATGTCCTCTTCCAAAAAAAAAAAATTTTAAATAAAAGAAAATTTTGTTTTCTCTGTCTTGTCTTTGTTATCTTAAGACTTAATTTCAATACATTTTCCTACAGAATATAAAAGAAAACCACTCGTGCCACATTGTGCAAATAACTTTATACCTGTGACTTCAACTTATTCATCTCTAAAACAGAAATCATTTAAATAGCTATCCTGCATTTCTCCCAAAATCAAGGAGTACCAAATGAAATGATGTATGTAAAAGTAAAATTTATTCTTATTTTAATTCACTTTACAAAATCAAGTCTTTATCAGTCTTTATCAAGTAACAATAGCTATAGAACTTTGTTGAACTCAGATTCATTATACTTGAATTCATCCTTACTTTCTTGTGGAACTACACTAAAATTTTAAAGGTATGACCATACAAGGAAAAAGAATAAGAAAAGAATTATAGAAATTTACTGATTTTAATCCATTTTTCAAGGGACAGAAGGCATGCATGGGGATGAAAATTGAGAGCTAAAGGAAGAAGCTACAAACTGAGTTAAAAACCCTAGGAGAATCAAGACCAAGGGCCAGGCACAGCAGAAGAGAATGTTGTGCTGAGTGGGCGGATGCAAGGAAGTTGAGGCAGAATTTGTATATGGAACAGGGAAACCATGTCCCTTCTCCCAGCCAGTAAAGTCAGATTTGTGGTATATTAAAAATAGCCACAAATTATTTGATGCTTTTCCCATCAAAAGGTGGTGCTAGCCCTTTCATCGCATCTGGGCAGGTCTGTGGCTGTTTTCCAATTGGATATGGCGGAAGTGACACTGTGGAGGTCGTCAGGGGCAACATTAAGAACCTGTCAGCTTTCACTTCCTTTTCCCTGGTACATTCATTCTTGGAATCCAATCACCAGACTCTCAGAAGCCCAGGACACATGAGGAGACCACTGGATGCTAAGCTTCCAGCTGCAGCCAGCATCAACTGCAACATGTTAGCGAGTTGTCTGGGCCTCCAACCTAGGGCAGCCCTCAGATGACTGCAGCTCCAAGTCCAATGGACACAAGAAACCTCTTCCTTGAATAAGAAGGGCTCAGCTTGTTTCAGTCAACCCTCAGAGCATGAGAGATGATGATGATGGTGGTGGTGGTGATGGTGATGATGATATAATTATAATGACAAATTAAGCCGTAGATTTTGGAATGGTTTATCATGCTATAATAGACAACTTGAACTTTAGGTTGTACCAGGCTACTGTAACTTCACCTGATCTAACCTAACTGAAGAAAAGATTTTTTCTTTCTAGAAGTTAAACCCAGAAGGCTCTGACTTCAGAAATGACCATGATAACTGAAGACACAGATGAGGCATGGAGCTGAATAGAGCGGGGAATAAATGAAAGTCTTCCCACTGAACAAAAAGCCCAGACAGCCTTTTTTTCTGACCCTCATATATTACTAGTAGCTTCCCAAAAAGAAGTATAGTGGATTCCTCTTGGGAAACTGAATAGTCCCAAAGAAAGATCCCCAAATATTGACATTTGGAAGTCCCCCCAGTGAATAGGCTGCCTTACAACCAGATTACCTGTGGTAAAGAGAACCAGTTTTAAAACCCTCTCACACATGTATCTTTTAATCATCTCACACCGGCCATATGGTGCATTGTTTACCATCTATGCCTAGTTCATTTCCAGTCTTTATATTCTTATGTAGCACTAAAATAGAACCCCCACCCCCTAAGATTCTGTGACTACCAGTAGTTTTTAACATGCCTCTTTCTGATTACACTAGCAAGAGGTAATGTTGTTGGTTGTAACTAAGAATACAAGCTGATATATTAGTGTAAATAAGAACTAAATTTAAATTTTTGTGAGAATTTCTCTAGTGAAGTAGTTAATAAATGCAATTTCAGAGGAAAAATTTTTTTTCTGATTTATGATCCCTTCCACTCAAAGCATTTTTTACTTTATGCCTCTGGTATAATTTTTTAAAATATGAGATTTAGAATCTTTGGCATTAATATTCTCTAAGTTCTCAAATTCAACAAATGCTAATTAGGCCTTTTTTCTAATTGAAAATTGATTCCAAAATTTTTATCTATGCTATAGATTTCTGGGTTTTAGAGTTGGGAAGACAATGGGAAGGAATGGAAATAGGTAACAGGCCCTTCCATGGCATTGATTATTAGCTACTATCTATAAAACGGAGCTGTGAGCATGCTGGGAGATGGGTCATCTCTGCTATATGCAAGGACCCTGCTTTCTACAGAGCCAGTTTGGGTGCCACTGAAGACAGATGTAGGACAATGAGAGTAATACTGCTGCTCTGCCTGCATTAGATCGTAAAAGATCAATTCGCTAGATTTAAAGCAAAAAACAGAAACATCTGAAACTTCCTTAGTGGCTCAGATATAGATAGCGGTCAGGACTCTGGGGTGCAAGTGATGGAAATCCAATACAAACTATGCCCAAAATGAAATTTATTGATGTATAAAACTGATAGTGTCCTGGTTTTAAAATATGGCCACAATTTTTTGTTGTTGTTTGTTTTTAATACTTTTCCCTTCAAGAGATGAAGCCTATGTATAACCTCCTCTTGGCTGTCGGCAAATTTAGAGACTTGCTTCTGGAAAGTGCAGACTGAGTCATGAAAGGCACTATGGCTTCCTCCTTGCTGTCACTTGGATGACTTACTCTGGAAGAAGCAGGTTACCATGTTGTGAGGAGCTGAGGCCTCCAAGCAACGGCCATGTCAGGGAGCCATCTGAGGGTGATGCCCTCACTCTGGCCAAGCGTCTATGTGACCACAGCCCCTGCTGGCACCTTGACTACAACTTCATGAGAGATTTTGAGCCAGAACCATCAGATTAGTCACTCCCAGATCCCTATCAGAAAATGTGTGAGATAATGTTTGTTACTTAAATTTTGTCATAATTTGTTATGAGTCAATATACAACTAATACAGGATGATTCCGAGGTTGACCTGACTCCAAGCATAGCTCAGTCCAGGAAAAACATTTTTTTCATTGAGATATTCCTACGTAGGCACAGTGGCAAACACCTATAATCCCAATACTTGGGAGATTGAGACAGGAGGATCGCAGATTTGAGGCCAGCATGCAGTAACTTAGCAAGACCATGTTTACAAATAATAATAATAAATATATGTGGATATGTGTGTGTGTGTGTGTGTGTGTGTGTGTGTGTGTGTGTATGGGGGGGTGTATATAATCATGTATAGAGAAGGGAAGGGAGTAGGGTGGGATCCAGGTTGAAGCTCACCAAGTGTGTGTCTGTGTGTCCCTATCACTCTGAACTTCATTATGATGTATGACTACAATGCACCAATAAAAGTATATTGGAAAAATAAAAATAAATTTTAAAACGGGTGGGGATGTAGCTCAGTGGCTCAAGAGGGTGTAACTCCTGGGTTCAATCCCCAGTACCATGAAAACAAAAAAGATATTTCTTTATCTCAGGGCTCTGCTATTCTGTGCATGGTGACTTCATTCTTCACTTTCACCCATATACTTGGGAAAGATAGCCATCAGCAGATTTGGGTCTACAGTTTATTGTAACTTTTGATCTTAGAAGAAGAAAAAGATCATCTTTCTCTCATATTCAAATCTTAAGGAAGATTCTTAGGAAGTCATATGACTTTTGGTGTCATACCATGAAATCATTTCTAAAATCAGTCATGGTGGCTAAGAAATAAGGATTCTGATCACCAATGTGGTCTCAGGTCACCCTAATGTCTAGAAAGGAATAAGAGGTAGGGTGATAAGAATCATGAATGCCAAACCAGGTGTGGTGGCGCACGCTTGTAATCTCAGTACTTTGGAGGCTGAGAGTGGATGATCCAGGTTCGGGGCCAGCCTCAGCTACTTAGTGAGGCCCTCTGCAACTCAGTGAGACCCTGTTTCAAAATAAAGACTAAAAAATAGAGCTGGGGATGTAGCTAGGGGGTAGAATGCCACTGGGTTCAATCCTCAGTGCCGAAAAAAAAAAAAAAAAGAATCATGAATCATGAATGTCTGTAATCCCAGTACTTGGGAGGCTGAGACAGGAGGATCATATGTTTGAGGATGGTCTCAGCAACATGACAAGATTCTCAGTAACCTAGTAAGACCCTGTTTCAAAAACAAACAAAAATCCTGAATGTTCCCACATAAAATAGAGGAAAGGCAGTTATAGTAAAAAGGTTTTGAGAAAAGAGATGCAAGAAGTCAAAAATAATAGATTCTCTTAAAATCCTTCCCATAATTATTCTTTGTTATCATAGTTGTGATATAATAATAAACTTCTACATTCAAGATATTGACATTTGTGAAATGGATTATCTGGACAGTAAAGAAGCTCAAGCCAATGATCTTGTGCTAACGTGTCTAATGATACATGAGCAGAACAAGATAGACAAAGTGGTTTTAGCCAAGAACCTAGACGATGATAAAGTCTTTCTGTAACTGTCAGTATCTGAGCCTTGTATTTATCATAATGAGGAACTGTGATAATGGAAAGAATTATTTAAAATACAATGAAATGTTCAACTATTTCATTTCATTTTATTTTACTGTAGTAAGACACAATATGAGATCTAACCTCTTAACAAAATTTTAAGTGCACAATACATTATTGTTGCCTGTAGGTTCAATTGTACAGCAGATTTCTAAAGTGTTTTTTGCCTTGCTTAACTGAAATATTATATCTGTTGATAAGGAACTGCTCGCTTCCCTCTCCCTTCAGCCCCCTGGAAACCACCTTTCACTCTTTGATTCTATGACTGTAACTGTCTTTAAAACCTCATATAAGTGAAGTTTTGCAGTATTTGTCTTTCTGTGGAAGGCTTATTTCACTTACCATAATATCCCAAAGGTTGATCCATGTTTTTCCATACTGCAGAATTTCTTTCTTTTTAAAGGTTGAATACTAGCAGGGCATTGTGGTGCATGCCTGAAATCCCAGTACTTGGCAGCCACCCTCTGCAACTTAGCAAGGCCTTCAGCAACTTAGTGAGACCCTGTCTCAGAATAAAAAATAAAATAGGGATGAAGATGTAGCTCAGAGGTAGAATTCCTTTGGGTTCAATTCCTAGTACAATAAATATATATATATTGGATATGGTTCCATTGTGTATATATACCACTTTTTTTTCTTTTCTTTATTCATCTGTCAGTGGACATTAAGATTGTTTCTACCTCTATTAGCCATTGGGAATAGCACTGCAATGAACACAGGAGTGCTTAATATCTGTTTGAGATATGAATTTCAATTTATTTGGATAAATATCTAGAAGCAGGATTGCTGGATCATTTGCTTAATTATTTTGAGGAACCTCTTTACTATTTTCTATAGTGGTTGTGCCATTTTGCATTCCCACCAGCAGCATGCAAAAGTCTCAATTTCTTTACATTGTTGCAAATATTTGTTGTCTTTTTTTTTTTCCTAATTGCCATTCTGACATGTGAGAGGTGATATCTCATTGTGGTTTTGATTTGTATTTTCCTGATGAGTAGTGATGTGCATTTTTCACCTATCTGCTGTCCATTTGTGTGTCTTCTTTGGAGAAATATCTGTTCAAAGTCTTAGGCTACTTTTTAATTTAATTAGTTGTAGGAGTGTCTTCTCTAGTTTAGGCTTTAGCTCCTTGTCAGCTAATTTGTTCACTAATATTTTCTTCCCTTTTCTAGGTTGCTTTTTCACACTGTTGGTTGTTTCCTATGCAGAAGATTTTTGGTTTGTTGTAATGCACTTGTTTATTTTTGGTTTTGTTTCCTGTACTTTTGGTGTCATACCATGAAATCATTGACAAACTAGTATCATGAAATTTTTCCACAATGTTTTCTTCTAGAAGTTTTGTTTAAGTCTTTAATCCACTTTAGTTGATTTTTGTGAATAGTTTAAGATAATGGCCAAATTTATTTATTTATTTGTATGTGGATATCCAGTTTTCCCAACACCATTTGTTTGAGAAACTATCATTTTCCCACTGTGCAGCACTGGGACCCTTGTCAAAGATTAGTTGATTCTATATGCAAGGATTTGTTGCGGGGCTCTCTATTCTCCATTGTGTATGTCTGTCTTTATGCCAGTACCACATTGTTTTGATTATTATAGCCTTGCAGTATATTCTGAAATCAGAAACTGTGATGTCTCAAGTTTCTGTTTTCTTTCTCAAGATTGAGTTAGCCATTCATAGTCTCTTTTTATTCCATATGTATTTTAGAATTTTTTTTCTATTAATATAATATCAATGGCATTTTTCAATACAATGGGATTGTATTGAATCTGTAGATTGCTCTGGATAGTATAAACTTTTTAAGAGTATTAAGTCTTTAAGTCTATGGGCACATGATGCTTTTCTATGTGTTAGTATCTTTTGAGATTTCTTGCATCATTGTACTGTAGTTTTCAGTAAGTCATTCATCACCTTAGTTAATTTAATCCCTAGGTATTTTATCCTTTCTACTGCTGTTGTAAATGGCATAATTTTCTTAATTCTTTTTTTCAGATAGTTCATTGTTAATCTACAGATACATCACTGATTTTTGTATGTTGGTTTTGTATCCTTCAATGTTACTAAATTTATTAGTTCAACAGTGTTTTGTTGGGATTTCTAGGGCTTTCTATACATAAGATCATGTCATGAACAATTCAGATGTCTTTTATTTATTTTTCTTGCCTAATTGCCTGGTTAGGACCTCTAGTACTATAAATAATAGAAGTGGTGACAGAGGGCATCCTTCCCTTTTTCCTGATCTTTCAGTTTCCACCATGGAGTATGCTGTTAGCTATGGGTTTTTCACATAAGGTCTTTATTATGTTTAGGTACTTTCCTCCTATTCTCAGCTTGTTGACAGTTTTTTCTTTTATCATGAAAGGGTATTATTGAATGTTCTTAAATTCTTTTCCTGCATCTAATAGATGGTCATGTGATTTTTGTCCTTTATTCTATAAATGTATTGTATCACATTAATTGATTCTTATATGTTAGACCACCTTGCATACCAAGGATAAGTTCTATTTAATTACTGTATGTGATTTTTTGTGTGTGTGTTTGTGATGGGTGGTATCTAGGATGAAACCAGAGGCATTCTACATCCAAGCTTCAGCCCCAGCCCTTTTTATTTTTTTTTTTTTTTGAAAAATGGATTCCACTAGGTTTCTGAGAGTCTCTCTAAATTTCTGAGTCTTGTCTTGAACATGTGATCGATCCTCCCACCTCAACCTCCCAAATACTAGGATTACAGGCACATGCCACCACCCCCAGCACATGTGATTCTTTTTTTTTTTTTTTCTCTAATCATATCACCTAATTCACTTCTGATTTTTTGTTTGACTCTTCTTTCTTTCTTTCTTTTTTTCTTAGTCTAGCTAAGGGATTGTCAATTTAAGGGTTTGTCAATGTTATTTATCTTTACAAAAACCAACTCAGTTTTGTTGATTTTTTCCCATTGTTTTTCTATATTCTGTTTCATTTATTTCTACTCTGATCTATGTTATTTCATTCCCTTGACTAATTTTTGGTTTAATTTGTTCTTATTTTCTAGATCCTTGAAGAATAAATTTGGGAGAGTTAGTTCTTTCTTCTTTTTTAATGTAGGCATTTGTTGCAATAAGCTTCCTTCTTAGTATTTTTTTTTCCTGTATCCCATACATCTTCATATATTGTGTTTTCATTTTCATTTGCCTTGAGGTTATTTTCTAACTTCCTTTTTTCTTTCTTCTTGCAGTCAGTGGTCTTTTGCTTGTCTTATTTAATATCCTCATATTTGTCAAATTTTCAGTTTCCTTCTACTACTGATTTCTAGTTTCACCCCATTGTGGTCAGTAAAAATAATTGGTCTGATTTTAATCTTCCTAAATGTATTAAGAGTGCTTAATTTTGTCAACTGATTTTTCTACATCTATTAAGATGCTCATGTGGCTTCTGCCCTTTATTAATATGATGTATGTAATGGTTTTGATTTAGAATGTTCCATTCACCCTCATGGAAACAAAGTAATAATGTTGGAAGGGGAGCTTGGTTATAATCTCAGCAATAAATTTATCTGGGTGGAAACCTATGCAGGTAGGATGTGACTAGAGGAAGTGTGTCCCTGGGAGTGTGACCTTGGGAATGATATATGGTTCCTCCTTCCCTTGCTTGCTCTCTGTTGCTTCTGGCCTCCATGATGAGAGAGTGAAGACGTGTGCTCTCCCTCTCTCTGCTTCCCACCACCATGTCCTGAGATCCACAGTCCCCAGCCTCACATGAACAGAACCCCAAGTCACCAAGGAAACCATAAGCAAACAAATCTTCCTTCCTCTAAGTTGTATGGTTAGTCTTTGGACTTTAGCAATGAGAATGCTGACCAAGACAATGTATAACATCAATACATAGATAAGCCAGTCTTGCATTGGGTGCACATTTACTTGGTCATGGTATATAATCTGTGTGTGTATGTGTGTGTTTTGCATGGGATAGAACACAGGACCTTGCACATACTAGGCAAGTACTCTACCACTGATCTATACCCCCAGGCATACTTGTGCACCTGTGCGTGTGTGTGTGTGTGTGTGTGTGTGTGTGTGTGTGTTTATGACAGTGTTTTGCTGTGTTGCTCAAGCTTAACTCAAACTCCTGGGCTTGAGTCATTCTCCCACTTTAGCCCACCAAGTAGCTGGAACTACAGGCATACATGACTATGCCAAGTCCCTATAATCTTTTTTGTATGTTGCTGAATTCAGTTATCAAATACTTTGTTGAGGACTTTTGCATTTATATTCATAAGGAATATTAGTCTGTAGTTTTATTTTGTGATTTATTGTCTGGATTTGGCATCAGGATAATACTGGTCTTACGAGATGAAAATGTTATCTCTTCTTTTACTTTTTGATAAGAATTAGTGAAAAATTCATGCAAATTCTCCTTTAAATATTTGGTAGAACCAGTGAAACCATCCTCTCTTGGACTTTAATTTTTGGAAAGTTTTGGATTGCCAATTCAATCTTCTTACTTGTGATAGCTCTATTCATGTTTGGTACTTTCAATTGCAGACCTGCTTTCCCTTGCCTCTAACTGCATGGCCTAAGGTGTCCTGCTAAATTCAAATGGGATATAAAAGGTTGAGGCAAAAGGAATAAATTTCCCTTAAGATCACCAGAGATCTCAGTACCTCATTTCTGCCTCCCTTCCCAAGAATAGCAAGTCCCCGCCCACCTCTGCCCTAGGAATGCCACCAGTTAAAACACAAACACACACAAAGAGAAGAGGTTTAATTTATTGGTTGCTCTTTGGCAAAGGTTATATAGAACATTACTGGGGTGGAAATTAAATCCTAGTTACAGATTCATAAAACTTTAAGCCAAATTAGCTTTTATGAGACTATCAAATCCCCTCTCACCCTCATACACAGCAAGGTAGTTCAATCATAGTCTATATAATCCTTCTTAAGTGATTAAAGCAGACATAATATATAATGCAGATGATATTAAATATCTTGAGGAATGACAAATCAACACAACTACTTTTATTCTTAAGCATCAACTGGTCATTTAGAAAGGTTCTGTTCATATGCTTTTCACTTTAGATTTCTTCCTTAAAAGGACTCTGTGAACTATCCATCAGTATCTGCCGTTTGCATGTATACACACATCATAAGTCTCCCAAAATAACATTTAAAGTCTTTCTTAATATTGCTTAAGAAATGTTAACCTTTAAGGAACATTCAACTAAAAAAAAAATAAAAGCTCAGTCTTGACCCTGTAAGGCATCTTCGTATGTGTCAAGATTGTATTTCCCTCTGACCTGACAAATCTCCAACAACTTACAGTGTGCCAGCTTTGCCCAACTCAGAGGAAGTCATATAAAGGAGGAAAAGGACACATGCTCGAAATCACAGTGACCAAAGGATTTGAATATTTGAACTAATACTTACATTAAATAACCATAACTTTTCATTTTAACTATTCACATTCCACACAGTGGAAATTATCCTTTCCTCCAGATTTTTCACTTACAACTTTTAACTTTGAAGAACTACAGTAACAAAAAACAACAGACACACAGGACGTGTATTTTCTTCTTCTAATGCCATGCACAAAGTGTATATCATAAAATTCATATCTGGTGTTTGGCATTATTTTAATAGGTAAGATGAAGATCACAACTATCTTGCCACTTTAAAAAATCTTACTATCATAATGAAAAATATATATCATGACATCATTGGTGACTGACTCCAACACAATAAGGAACAGATAGGGCATTTTCAGTGAATGTTGGAAGACACACCATGTTTGTGCTAGTCTTAATATAGGCACAGTAAGAAAAGGAGACGTTTCTCTCTTTGGCTAGTGTTGTGCTTCTAGGGTAATTATGCTTCTGATTATTCCAGTGAAGTTAATTTTGAGGAAATTCTCTTTACTTGAGCCAAATCTGACTTACATGCAAGACTGTGGTACAAGCTCCTAAAAGAAGATTGTTGCTGCCAACTTAAGTCATCTCTTTTTAACAAAATCACATGCTTGTGGCAGAATTAAAACAACAAGAGAAATTCAGTGTTTGCTGGTTCTGAATGTCATTTTTTCCTTTCTGGTGTGGTTTTTATATTTTCAGCTTCTTCCCTTTTCTTTTTCTTTTTCCTCCACCCTCAAAATCTTGCTTCCCATTTGTGTGCTTAATTAAATCCATTCTGAGCTTTATTGTTGGAGGATGTGGATGATACAAAGATTCAGGGCAGGGATATACAGTATATACAAAACACACAGACTATGTGTTTGCACAAATTCACCTAGTGTAGAATCATCAGTAGTGAGTTTAAAAGATTTAAAATTAGACCCAATATTTTGGGTGTTCAAGATAACTTGTGTCTAAAACCATGATTTATTTTAAGTTGTTAAGATGGGAGAACACTGGATCAAAACCAAATCAAAACAAATCAGCTTCTTTAATTGCAATGGTTCCAATGCTGGAAACTGGACAGGCAACTGAATCTCAGAAGTCTGCAATATTTGTTTTCCAAATGACAAGTGACTTGGCTAGTGAGGCTGAGAAGATAAAGGCAAAAAAGAGTACTTGGAATGATTACATTTAGAACTTCAGACTTGAAGAGAACAGCTTAGCCAAACCCAAAGAGAAATAAGGTTCTCACACCCTGCACTTTGGCCAATAGATAAATTCTAAGTATGCATTGCCCAAGTTTAATCAGAGGACAGCACCTCCTGTCGGTAAAGAATGGTAACAACATCATATGGATCCCACTGATAATAGGTGGAACAACACCTACTATCCAAGCAGTGCTCTGCTTTCTCAATGGGATTTCCCTGTAGACTCTCAGAGAGCAAATGGAATAGGGAGGTCCTAGCCTGTACATCGCCTCCAGGTATTAGGAGCTAACTATCACTTAGCCAGAGACAATCCCCTTTATTTCCTTACTTTCTCTCCTTTCTGGCTCAATCTCCTAACAAGAGCTAAAACAAAACAAAACAAAAAAATAGATGTCTGGCTAAAATGGAGCAACCCTACACTCTCATCTTAGACTGTTCTTTCTTGCCAGGTACAATCAACAGATGCAAAATCTTTATAATACAGGGTTATGGCTCTCAGAAGCATTATGCAGGAATCGTGAACTGGAGAAAAGGTGATTCTACCAAGAGAAAGAGAAGATATTAGGACCTTGGCTAGGAAGTTTTTTCTTATCCCTGTGTGGAAAGTTCTAAAGTACCTCAATTGTCCCCCTGATGGGCAAAGCAGGAGAGGCTATTTGGGTTGAGCTCAGTTACTTGGTCCAGAAAACAGGACTCGTCAGTATTTAAGTTCGGCATTGGGTGACGGCTAGTTTCAGGAGACTCCAGTGACAGCAAAAGTCAAAGATTTTTTGGCAATCACTTTTCTCCTCTGTTTGCTTGGGTTTTTTTAAGTGCCAGGAAAACCCTTCACAGAAGCATGGATCCCACTGTTTTGAAGTGAGTGGGCCTTAAGTCTCTGCACACCTCCCCGGGGAATTGACTGGTCCTTGCCCTCGACAACGCCCCCCTTGTCACTCCTCTGTCCTGTTTGTCATTGATCACACCAGCCTCCCCAGAGTCTAGAGGGTCTTCCTGAAATGGAAAACATTTCCATCCATGGTCATGGGGATTCATTTAGAAACCTTGGCAGATGTGAGGTGAGACCGCAATAGTCACTGAGTACCTAAGGAAGGACACGCTGTGGAAGGGAAAGGGGAGGGAGGTAGCAAGCACAGGTGAAAACTGCGTTTCCGAGTCTAACACAGCACGCAGGTCTCAGAACAGCCTCTTCCATTAACATTCATTTTGCTGGGAAACCCTTGTTCCCAGGAGGGCACGTGGAAGAGAGAAGCAGAATCGGACCACAGCCCTGCGCCGGAGGATGTAAGTGGGGTGGTGTGGCCATTTCCACCATCCCGGTTTAAAGCAGATAACAGGAAGTCACCTCTCTCTGAAACTGTTTCCTCTGGAGACTAAAAACACCCATGGACACGCATGCACACTCATGCACACAAACTACGCACAAGAAGGTTCCTGCCTGCCGGGGGCCGCTGCTGTTCTTCTGGCCTCTACTTTTAAGCCAAGTCAGAGTGGGGCTATTCAGGTCTGGCTCTGGGCCCGCCCGGGGCTGCATCCCTAGGACGGGCTGCGTGTGCCCGTTTGCCTTAATCCAAATCGATGGATATGCAGCGACACTGCTTTACGCGCGTGACCCTCTTCTTCTTGGTGGGCGGCTGCAGTTCGGGGCAGTTGAGCGTGACCATCATGGTGGTGAATTTCTTGGGCTTGCAGAAGGAGCAGGACTGAAAGGAGCCCTCTTCCTTCCGGATGTGCCTGGGGATGTAGAAGGAGTTGCACTGGCCGTAGCAGAAGCGGTTAATGATGGTGCGGCTGTTGCAGCCGTCCTCGTGGATGGTCTGCTTGAGCGGCTGCGTTTTGCACCAGTCTCGCTTCAGGTACTTGCGCTCGGTCACGTGCAGGGCCTCCTGGCTGGACTCCAGCACCTCCTCCCCGGGCATGGCAGTGCCCCGCCCCTGGCCCCGCCCCCTATTCCTGGTACCGGGCTGCTGGGGCGACTGAGTCTGCTCCGAGTCATTGTGCTGGGCCTTATCTGGCGGGGGGATGGCGCCTTGGGACCCCTTCTTTTTCCCTTCAGCAGCCGGCAGCAGGGTCCCCAACAGGAGAAGCAATGCTCCCACAGTGTAGGCGGTGCGGCTCATACTACAGGGAAACAGAGAGAGGAGACACGGAAAATAAAAAAAGTGAATTCAGTAAAAAATTAGTAACCGTACCGAGTATTTTATGAGGCTCTTGTCAAGCACTTTATGTAAAATATTTCACTGACTTCTCATAATATCTCTATGAATCAGAGACTTTTATTCCCATTTTCTCCCAGGGTCCACAGGGAATGAGCCAAGAGTCAAACTCAGCCTGGACTCCCTGTCTCTTCATTGCATGTACTCCCACAATTTCTTCCTGGCTTCTGAAACCAATCACATTTGACTGTGCATTATCACTTAACTGTATTCATTCTTGTATTTGACAATGGGTCACACAGCTTATAAGGGGAAAGCCAAGTTACCAAGCATTGGAAAGAGACATCCCTGGAGAAGACCACAAAGCATGTGACAGAGAAAGAGTAACTAGGAGAGTGTTGGATGAAAAGTCAGGAAGAGTGTCTAATTGGAATCCTGGGACAACTTGCTACTTGACCTTGGTGTAGTCGCTTTACTTCTTGACAAATGACTCCATGTAAGCAAAAATACAAAAGCCTCTCCCTGGAGAGATTGTTCAGATCAAATGTGACATCAAAGTGAAAGTCATTTGGCAACTAACCAAATATACGGCTGTGTTGCAGGCAGAACAAATGACTATATCTGGCAGATCATATAACTCATACATTGCTAGACACACCCTCCCCCACTTATTCTCATCTTGAAACCGGGCACAGATATTCCTTATATCATTCTTTATACCATGGTAGACACTTTTCTACTTCTTAATTGTGAGATGTCATTCAACTATGGGTCTCTGTGTGTGTATATAGTTTAAAAGATAGAAAAATAAATTGTAGTCCCAGCATTCATCAGGCTGAAGCAGGAGGATCTCTCCATTTCAGCCCAGGAGTTCAAGACTAATCTGGACAGGACAGTGAGTCTGTGTCTCAAAAAAAAAAAAAAGGGAAAAGAAAAAAGAGTAGAAAAATAGGCACAATAGAACAGATATATGTAAATATTTGCATTAATGAAGGCCATAGGAATGTTGAATAATGACAAAAAATTATTGTGAGTCTGGAGCTACATAGGAGTCAAAAGAGCAAGGGCATATGGATGATTAAAAAATAAATAAAGTAATCCCAGCATTCGGGAGGCTGAGACCAGAGGATCCAGGTTCACGGCCAGCCTCAGCTACCTAGTGAGGCACTCCGCAACTTAGTGAGACTCGGTTTCAAAATAAAGAATAAAAAATAGGCCTGGGGGTGTAGCTCGGAGGTAGAATGCCCCTGAGTTCCATCCCCAGTACCGAAAAAAAAAAAAAAAATGAATGCAACGAAGAGAAGAAAGTAAACCAGATAAAGGAAGACTCTTCCAGAACCAGATTATTTAAGCAGACAGAAAAAAAGAGGAAGGGTAGGATCAGGAGAAGTATATTTTTTTGAAGGAGAGTGCAAATAAGAAGTGTCAGACTGTATTCTCCTGGTGTGGTGGTACATGCCTATAATCCTAGTACTTGAGAGGCTGAGACAGGAAGAGCTTAGGTTTGAGGTCAGCATCAGCAATTTAGCAAGACCCTCAGCAATGTAGCAAGATCCTGTTTCAAAATAAAGAATAAAATTAGGCTGGGTGTGTAGTTCCTAGGTAGAATGCCCCTGGGTCCAATCCCTAGTGCCAAATTAATCAATTAATTAAAAGATTCTCCTGGGGAAATCTTCTCCTGCTTGACAGTGGATTCACTCCTCTTGGGACACTGCTAATATGCAAATTCTAGCTTAATAGGTCTGCCTTTCTAACCTGGTAGCACTTGGGACCACAGGGCCCTATGAGAATTATTAAAATGTGGAAGCATTTTCTTTTAAGGAGTGCACTTTCAAATTCACAGTCTCCCTCCCCAGATCAGGTCACAAGATCTGACATGACTCCTGAGGCCTCCTCTGCCCTACTCTATGGTTTTCTGAGCCTAAGAACATGACTGTGAAATACCCATTTCTTTGTTTTTTTCCAAATATGAAATACCCATTTCTTTGCTTTTTTCCAAATACCAATATTGTACATGAAAACCACTGACTATAATTTAATAGTAACCTTTATAATCCCCCCCAAGAAACCTGAAAAGTTGATATGATTATCTAGAGCAATTATCTTTCAAAGACAAAAGCACTCTAGCATCTACATTCTCTGACCACTCAGCCCTAAGGCTAATGTCAAACTAAGATAAATATTACATTCAAAATATCCCCAAATATCACCATCTCTCCAACATTATCCTAATACATTTGGGCAAGTTCAAGTTTGGAGCCGATAATGTGACATTTAACTCCTGTTCCAACTGTAGGTTCCCTGGCTTTTGTCAATTTATATTACAACATCCCCATTCTTTAAACAGAGCCTTTTTGCCCAAACAACAACAACGAAAAATTAATTTCTTTGTTTTGTCTTTTTAAAAAAAATCACTTATGAGAAAAGTTCAGTTATAAAACAGTACTGATTTTCTCCAGAGACCAAGATAACTTGAGCCATGACCATTCAATCCCTGGGCAAATATATTGTGAATTTGAGAAGCTTTCACAAGTTTCTGCTGTTTACTCAATTCAGAGCCAAGATCTAAAATAAAACTCATCCCCTGGCCATTTCAAACGAGGAGCACATAAGATGTATCCACAGTCTTTCTCTACACCTACTAAAAATGACCTCCTGGCCACTTGAGCCCTCTTACCAAGACCCTCAGCACCCACCATCACAGAGGCCAGTCTGAGGCTGATGGGGATATATGCTGACCGCATCTGACAGGTTCATACTGTAAGACCATCCCCTTCCACAAGCATCTACTCAAAAAATGTAATTTTATTTCTCTGGACCAAGTAAGGACACTTTTTATACTCAACTTTTCCTTCTTGGCATTTTTCACTTCTATTATTGAACAAGATATCCAATCTGAGAGTTGATTCAGTATCTTACCCCTCAGTCACCTGGTGTGGAATAGGTGCTCATTAAAATTTGTTAAATGAATGGTTTTTACAGGCAACAAAGATTTACAAAGTTTCTGCTCTTTGCATTTTAAAATGCTTTCATTCCCACCAATATATAGGAGAGCCTATTATAATCTTTTTGGATTCTGACCCTCAGTATGGCAAACTCCTTCTATCCTTCAGAGCTTCCTGCCATTGTCTTTCTTTTTCTAGGAAAACCCCAAGTGTTTCCAATTGTTTACCTGGTCTCGTGTGGAATGCTGCAGGTTTTGTTTTTCTAATTCAAGCCATTGAATACACAAGGGCAGAAACTAACAACAAAATAGTAAATTCAAAATTAGCCAACGGTGGTTTTCAGTTTTAATTTAGACAAATTTCTTGCTCCTTTGGGACTATGCACACCTCATAAGCCAAAGAGGTCTAGAATGCTTTTTATTTATTTTTTTTTAAGAAAAGCAAATTTTCCTCAAAATAAATTAGGTGTAGAAAATAAAATGTTTTTCAAGCCGGGCGTGGTGGCTCACGCTTGTAATCCCAGCATTCGGGAGGCTGAGACCGGAGGATCCGGGTTCGCAGCCAGCCTCAGCTACCTAGTGAGGCACTCCGCAACTTAGTGAGACTCGGTTTCAAAATAAAGAATAAAAAAATAGGGCTGGGGGTATAGCTCGGAGGTAGAATGCCCCCTGAGTTCAATCCCCAGTACCGCAAAATAAATAAATAAATAAATAAAATGTTTTTCTATTCATTCATTCATGTATGTGGTACAGGGGATTGAATCCAGGGGCAGTTTACCTCTGAGCTACACCCCTAGTCCTATTTTAAGTTTTTGTTTTGAAACAGGGTCTTGATAGGTTGCTGAAAGTCTCACTAAGTTGCTGAGGCTGGTCTTGAATCTGCGATCTTCCTTTCTCAGCCTCTCAAGTACTGGTATTACAGGCCTGTGCCACCATGCCCGGCTAAAATGGCTTTCAGTTCTAAAAAGCCTTTTCTTTAAAGATCTTCAGTGCTTATTGTGAGGCATTTGAGGTTCTTAAACTGTACAGTTACTCAGAGGAAAGTAAAAACCAACTTAAAGAATGTCAATCCACAGAGACCCGAGCTTCTTAGAGAACGGCAGCACTCTGAAGCCCACTGATGTTCTACATGATTGAGAGTGAGGGACGAGAACTACAGTCAGCACTGGAAGCAGGTCCCCTGCAGTCACTGTGGCCAATCTCCCAAGCTAGTCTTTATTACTCAGCAAAGGAAATAGGAATGTTTTGCTCTTGAAAGCCCAATTGTATTGTAACCAAATAATTTGCACTTTGTAAATATCATAAATGTGCAGGAAATCAAGAAGATATCACTTCCTTGAGGACAATTCTTTTCCACGGCCACACCTAACCAGGTGTCTCAGAATCAAAAAATCAAATACCAATCCACATTTGGGTTCCTGTGAATGATCGTCCATGCCCAACAATGAGCTGCAAACACTTTATGGTAATTTCCACTTATGAAATGACCTAGTCACATGATTAAGTTAAAGCTGTATCTCATCGACCCAGAGTGCATGGTGACACTCGATAAACATCTCCCTGATTCCCCTTCGCAGACAGTATTCTTCTTTCTGAATCCCAACTTAACAACCCCTTACTGGATTTCTGCTTCCCTAAGTAGTGTGATTATATTTTCACGGTAAGCTCTCTCCGTAGCTCTTCTCCACCAGCAAGTCCCACTCCATCCCTGCCTGTTTTTGTCTTCTGCCACCCTCCTCCTCTCCTGTCTGCTTGTCTCAGAGGACGTACTCTCAAGGCACGTCTTCTCCACCTCTGTTTCCTCCAGTTCCCCTTAGAGATCAAGAGTAAACAACAATCAGGAGAAGCCGCACTAACCCCTCCACCCTGTGCAGGTCATGGCAATTTATTCCATTCCTCACAAGGGTCCTAAAAACAGCCTTCTTCAATTCTGGAGACTCAGAAATAAAAATGGCAAGGGTGACCATTTTCCGATGTTGTCGTCTCTGGGAAAGTTTGGGCCAGCTCCTTCCAGCCCGCTTCTCGAGCTCATTTCAGCCAAGCAACCTGCTCAGTTAAATGGAGTTTTGATTAAGAATTACAGTGAAAGCCAAAGATGTGCGCCTAGACTTCAGGTCAATTCCTCCTGCTGGATCAAGTTTTAGAAAGACATTCAACTGGCCTAACATCAAATTATTCGCCCAGAATAAAACATAATGGAATTGACTGCAAATGTTCCACATGGAGACCAGGTTTCATAATAATCTATTCTTTTCTTTCAGTACTAAATCTTTGGGAAGCATAGAGATTATTTTTAATTTGATCTTTAATTTAAACAAAAGATAATTTTTAGAAATTAGGTAGAGATTTTTCTTAAGAATAAGAATAGCCAGGCATGATGATATATGCCTGGAATCCCAGTACTTGGAAGGCTGAGACAGGAGAATTAAAGATTCAAGGCCAGCCTCAGCAACTTAGCAAGACCCTATTTCAAAGTAAAAATAGGGCTGGGGATGTAGCCCAAAGGTAAATTACTTCTAGGTTCAACCTCTAATAGCCCCCCCCCCAAATAATAAGGGTTTTTTTCTTTTAGACAAGTTATACCAAGGAAATGAGTTAATAATTGGTATACCAGATGATAAAGTTTCATCCTTTATATGTTGCAAGTCTCTTAACCACATCTCCCTATTCTGAAGATCATTTAGGCAAAATCAGGCTGAGGCCAACATTGCACAGGACAGGGAGGAGACCACCTGGTGGTTAAATATCTCAGGTGCTCTAAGTTCATTGGAAGACTTTTTTCTTTCTTTAGTGAAGTTAATGGCTGTATGTAATATTTGAGGGCTGATGTAAAATGACTTAGAAAGCAATAAATATTAAATGTTCACTCAGAAGCACTATTGAGAGACAGCCAAGTTACAGATCAGGAAATATATGTCAATCACTGAATCACTGTGTAAGTGGGATTCAGGATTAAATTCAGAAGCACCCGGTGCTGTATTATTTTACTACTCTCCCAACACCACCACCAATAATAAAAGTTGCCTTTTGTATTTGAGCCCTTATTATGCTCGGCATTATAATGCTGAATTCTGTGTGAATATTATAATTTGTTTTTCACAACAAAGTATGGGGTAGAAAATATTGCCTTTCTTTTACAGTTGAGAATATATCCAAGAATCCAAGGTCACATGGCTTGTAAGGGGAGAGAGACAAGGTTTGATTGAGCCCTGTTGCTCTATTCAACTAGCCCTATACACATGTCCTTAACCACTGTCCCATTGATCCATTGATACCCAGTGCAGTGTGTAAGGGATACATGCGGTTTTTGGGGGGTTTTGTTGTTGTTGTTGTTGTTATTTTGGTGTTTTTGTTTTGGGTACCAGGGATTGAACCCTGGAGGTCTTCTCCTCTGAGCTACTCATGCAGCCTTTTTAATTTCTATTTTGAAATGAGGTCTCACTAAGTTGCTGAGGTACTTGCTAAATTGCTGAGACTACCATCAAACCTGCGATCTTCATGTCTCAGCCTCCCTAGTACTGGGATTATTGGGATTACAGGTGAAGCCCCATTGCACCTAGTGTGGGTTTGTTTCCTAATGCAATAAAATTTGAAAAATATTGTAAATCACTTAATTACCTATTTTGTATCTTCATGTTTACATGAAGAAAAAAGACTTCTCTTATCCCACAAATTCCTGTTGTGTTTTGTACTTCGACA
Source organism: Graphiurus murinus (assembly GCA_004027655.1). Classification (NCBI taxonomy): domain Eukaryota; kingdom Metazoa; phylum Chordata; class Mammalia; order Rodentia; family Gliridae; genus Graphiurus; species Graphiurus murinus. Next base: position 163,192 of record PVLC010000423.1, on the reverse strand, counting down.
GGCATATGCTAAAAGGAAAGAAAATGCCTTGCAGATGTAAGACTTGGGCTAGTAGCCCTTGCCTGATGGGTGCCTTCCAGTCAGAGTCACCTCTCCTCACAACCACTCTCTGCTCTCCTTTATGTAAAAAGTTAAGGTTTTCCTGTCTGTCTTTTACTTTCTGTTCCAAAGCACACATCACAGCTTTGCTGTCAACAAGCATCTTTTGGGAGAGCAGTCTGTGACATGAAATTTCTTCATGTTTTATCACTGTTAGTGCTTGACCATTAAAACTGAGGTCATGATGGCTTCAGTTTAGAAGACAGGGCAGGAGGCGAGGTGCTCATTCAGAGATGTGAAGACATAATTGGTTTCTCATCTTCCCTACATAATTACTCACATAAAGATTACATTAGCCAACCTGGATTTCCTATGGATCATAGGTTACCAAAACATTTCACTCAAAATGAACTTTTAAGAAAATAGGAAACCTGTGAAATTACAAAGTTTACAAAAGACTCTAATTCCTACAATGACCTGAAGGTTAAACACACACACACACACACACACACACACACACCCTACAGTTCTAAAGAAGCCTTAAATAATCAGTTAATACTATCAATTCAACAGTGCAATTTATCCAGTGATCAAATCACCTAGAGTTGTAGACTTGCCTGGGGGAGGGGGGGGTGAAGGAGAATTTAGTTTCCTTAAGATCTTTTCCTCTTTGCTTTGAAAAGTCCATCACCCTGGAGGAGGGCAACCCTAGGGGTGAAAGAAGACTCCTCACCCTGGAACCAGGGTTATCTTAACCTCTTCTGTGCTATTTATTTAACTTGTGTGTACAGCCAGAGGAAGCCACTACTCTAGGGTCCCTGGGACAGCTTAAAACCCTGGTGACCCACTGAACACAATAGATTGTTTTAATCAGTTCCGTGTCCTGGCAGCATTCAGGGGAACGTAAACAGCCCAGCACACCGCTTGGATTTGCTCTTTCCAGCAGGAGATCCAATTACCTACGTCGCCTCCCTGCCCTCCGACCACTGAAGAGAAGATTTTCATCCCTAACTCCGAGGCTATATTTCTGCCTAAAAGAGCTGAGATTTAGTGTCAAAAGGGGGAAATCGGCAGCCGAGTTAGACAGGCAAGCGGTCTTAGGGGAAGGGGCTCCGAGCAAAGGTTGGTCACCTCGCATCGTCTTTCTCTGGCCTCTCCAGGGGACAGTCGCCAGAGCCTAGCATCTGAACCGCCTAGCTGAAGGCGACCCCAAGGCCAAATGGGAGCTGAAGGCAGTGCTAAGTGAGATCTGGGGTACATCTGTTCCCAAGCCTGAATAACTATGACCAGGTAGGTGCCACCACCTTGGACTCCCTCCCCTGCCTTCCTCCCCTAGCCATCGAGGGATCATCTGAACGAGCCAGGCGGAGGGTGAGGGCCAGAGACTGCCAGCGCGTTCAAGCAGAGGACCAGCCTCCCGCAGCCAGTTTCACGTCTTCGGTCGCTAGCGAAGTGGTGCCACTCACTACAGTGCAGATTACGGGGCACTCGCGGGAGTGAGAGCAAGCCGGTGATCGCTGCCCGGCGCCTGAACGTCTGCAGTTCAGTCAAGGCGGGCATGAGGTTGGGAGAGGCTAGGAATAGAAAACTCCTGGGTGCGCTGCCAGCACGCCGGTGTATGCGGTGGGTCCGGGTTACCCACGCTCGAGTGTCTGCTGTGGTTGAACCCTGCTCTTGAGAGCGCACTGTAACCAAAGTCGCCATCTCACCTCCGGGACCCGCAAATACGCACAGCACCGATTCTCCTATCCTCGGACCCGCGGCAGGGTCCCTCTCAGGACTCCGACAGACCACCCAAGACTCCTCCAGCCCTAGCGCAGCGCCTAACCCACTCAGGCCCCGCTCAGTGCGACCTGCCGCGCCTCCTGGGACCCAGCCGGAGGGCTCTGCAGCTCCCGCTCGCTCTCCCGCGGTCCCGGCGCTCGCGCCATCCCAACTCAGCGCCCTCCTGTTGCCTGCAAGTCGGGCTGGCCCTGCCGCACCAGCGCCAGGATCGCGTTCCCTGGGCTGCAGGAGATGGATACGAGATGGGAGTCCTCCCTGCTCTTGACACCCTCTGTCCCTGCGCAACAAAGTCTCGGAATCCCAGACCTTGGCAGGAAGGACCCCGCGGTGGCTCTTCAGCTTTCACCCCAGGGAGCCGCAGGACCCGGGCCCACCCGGGGCCGCCGCGCTTCTAAATCAAGCGGGGCTTGAGGGACATCGGCCAGCCCCCATGTAGACAGACAGACAGACAGACAGACACACACACACACACACACACACACACACACACACACACACGAACGTCACGCCGCGGTGCCCACCTGTCAGTGCGGGACTGCGCTCTCGACTCGTGGCGCTGCGTACAGCCGCGGCCCGAGCCGCTTGGGCTCGGCGCGGGGTCGGCGGGCCTGAGAGAGACGCTACCGCTGCGCGCTGGGGTCGCCCGGTCCGCGAAGGGCGCACCGAGTGTCGGGCATCTCGGCGTCCCGGGTTTAAATGCCGGCGGCCAAGCGCTGCGCCCGGGTCCGCGCCACTCCATTGGCCAGGCGCCGCCGCCGCCGCCGGACCCGTTATCCGCCCCCTTTCCCGGTACTGCCTCCGCCCCCTGCACCCCTCCTGCTTCCCTGCGGGGTCCCCTCTCCGCCCGCCTCGCCGCTTTGTCTGCTCCCCCCGCCCGGGCGGGCTGGGAGAGGTCACCCCAGGGAACCGCGCCTGGAATGCACGGCAAATCACATTTTCCGCTCCCGTTGGAGAGGGAAGCGCGGGAGGGACCCCCGCCCCCCGCTCCAGGCCCCTCATTCCTCCTCTACCCCGGCTCTGGGCTTTTCCTCTAGCCTGCGTGGGGCTCCACGCTCAGTAGCCGAGACTGCACCGGGAAACGCCGGAGCCCCACTGGACCCCCACAGATGAGGCGATTTTTAACCCTTGGAGAGAACAGAACTTCTGGACGCTCTGGTCCAGGGGGTCGCCGCGTCTCGGCGGCTCCACCCGAGGCCCCCACCTTGGAGGGCGCTGACCCCTGCGCCAGCGCTAACCCCGCCGGGCTCCCGGGCCGCCAGCAGAAGCCTGTCACCTACATGACACCCTGCTCTCCTCGTCTGCCTCCCGGTCTTTCAGTTCAGTCGCTGGAGGCCTGGACTGTGAGTGTACAAGGGAGAGCGCCCGGGGGAAAATAAAACTAAAAGAATCCTCAACAGCCAAGGTTTCCATTTCCAAATGACTTTTAAAAGGGAGAGAAACATTGCCGGGCGAGAAGGGTTTTCTATAGCATATTAAAAAACGAATAGATAGGGACAAGAAAACGTTAGGCGAGTATATAACTTGACAGAAATTTAAGAGAAACCCTACGTGCGTGAAAAACCTATGACGCGTTCCGTATTCATTACTAACGACCCCGATGAAGAGAGGAGAACGCACCAAGGGTGTAAAAGTTTTTCAAAAGATGAACGAACACATTCATTTGTTCTCTTAGCTTGGAAATGGATTCCTCACAGAGTTACAGTTGCATGCAAAAATCGACCGTTCTGTGAGGTCTGCAAATCCACTCCATCAGCCAGGTCAAAGGAAGACTGAAAAAAAAGATTTATTTTAGAAGGAAATTTTGAAGGTGTCTGCATTGCCTACAGCAAAAATAAACAGAACAATGCAACTCATCAAAAGATACTTATGAAACACCCTTGTCTTAAGTACTTGGCTAGGAAAACAAAACAAAACCAGAAAACAGCATTTTTATTTTTTCCCTCTTTAGTAAGGTATTGGGGGGAAGCAGCAAGAAACATATTGAACACCTACTGGATACTGTTAGGACCTTCAGAGTTTTAGAAATAAAGGAAGCAAGAAGAAAGTCTCCATTGAGTTAGTGCCAAGAGAATCTAAACTGTCTGAAAGCTTTGCTTGTGCAAATGTCAGTTTCTACATGTGAATGCAGTACTGCACTTTACATACTTCTCAATAATTATTTGTTAAATCATTCTGAGCCATAGTTTATAGTTATCTACAGGATGGGAACATTCATTGGGTTTCAGGACCTATCCTGGTGCAGTGTGCCCCTGGAGAGAGAGGTAATCAGAAATATACAAAATACTCAGGCAATTAAGAGTTCAGCTAAAGCCCACCAACAAGTGGTATGGAGCCAGCTGTTCTCTCACTGTCAAAGCTATTCCATGAGGAGAGTGGGTTGCATATTTACAAATTCATTAACTCCCTCTAATCTAAAATCAGTACTTTCATCACATTTTCCCCAAAACTCCTTTAAACTGCCTCAAATATAAATACAAAAAAAAGGTGAAATTTGCCTCCTAAAATGACAGTGATGGTTTAGAGAACCCTGCTCCTCTGCCACTGCGGTTTTATGTATCTCCACCTAGTAAATGTTGATGATCACTCTAATTTGGCTCAGAAATATCCTCAGAGCATATTCTTTACAATAGAAACACCCCCACACACACACACACCGATGCACATGCATGCATGTGTGTACACACACACACACACACACACACACACACACACACACACACACCTCTATCTTATTTACTCTACCTTTTTTCTTCATTGTCATTTATCTCTCCCTGTCATTAAAGTGAGGTAAGATAGCAGACCTAAGGAATAGGTAGAATGGAGACATAAGGGACAAAACAAGAGTGGCCATTATGAAGTGTCCGGATTCAACGTTTACTTTCCCACACTCTGATCACAAACAGCACAATTAAATCTACTAGTAAACTATATTATCCCTAGGTCATCTGATTACTTCAATAGTGTGTCAAGCCCTTAATGTTACATCAATGTAGTATTGTATCTAAGTTCACAAAACAAAACACCCTGATGGGAAGTGATTAGTTATTTTTCATCAAGGATGAAGAAGAAAACAACCCATAGTACGAATAATATAGCCAGTGTCCAACACAGAGGAAAACTAAAAACTTTCTCTTATGTCATGTCCTGTACTATAGATTTTGCATGTATAAATACACCTAGCTAAGGTGTAGCTAGCACAGCCCTCTCCAATGCCCACACTCTACAGTCTCTCCAAATATGCACTTCTTTTCTTCTCCCAATAAAATCTATCTGTGCCTTATTGTGACTGGTCCTGAAATTCCTTTTTGTGATGATGTCAAGGATCCTCCCAGCCTGAATCAAGATCTACGTCCCTTTTGGGAACCTCCTCAGGACCCTCATCACAGCGACATCTGTGGGATGGTGGGATTTGTACACTGAGGCAATGACTTTGGTAAGTTCACCTGAATGCTGTCCTTTTCTCTGAGCTTTTCCTTTTGCAAACCTTGTATGGCTTTCTTGCAAACCTCTATGCCTCCAATTTCTTTTTTTCCCCATCCAGAGGCTCCTGCCCCTAGGAAATGAGTGCTTGCTTATAAAGGCACAGAAGATAAAAGTCACTTGACCACAACACATCAGACAAAGGTGTCTGAGTAATGCTCCAAGGAAGTGTAGCAACCTCATAGGAAACACTTCAGGGCAACATACCCTATCCCTGGGTCAGACAGGACTAAGGAGACTACCCAGAAGGACATTAACAAAGGCCCAACCCACCAATGTCCTAAGCCATTTTCCTTCTCTCACTAGACAGGAAAATATTCCTGAAGCCCTGTTGGAGTGAACCAGTTTTAACCTAAACAGTCAGGAAAGCTAACTCTATAAAATAGCACATTTTGGATCCAAAACACTTACACAATGGCCTCTTCTTTGGCACATCTTCTCTTGTGCTCTTTCTTCTATAATACTGAACAATTTGTCTCTAACCTGCCGCCTTTTCCTTCTCTCCCTTCCTGCTCTTCTCAGAGTGAGTGGCTTTTCCACTTTCCTTCAAAGCCTCTGCACATAAATCTTACTTTCTTAACAGAGACTCCTCCTCCCCCTTTCACTTTGCTCACCCATCTAGATCTTCAGCTATACTTTCATTTTCCCTCAGAACAGTACCTGGGCTATGAGGCCACAAAGCTATTAAGGCAAATCTTTAATATACCTTACAGAGAAATGTCCTCTCTGCCTAGTGTGGTATGGTTTCTGGGGAAGTATCCTCCTATTAGCATTACTTAACTGACCCAGTCACTGGTTCTCCTCTGGGGTCCACAATGGCTATTTTGAAGTATATTTTATTTTGTTCATTATCCTCACATCCTCTGAAAAGTTCTCTAGGAGGATTTTTGTACCCTTTCTATTCTTAAGGAAATTAGTTCAAAGGCCCACCTGGATGAAATTAGGCTTTGAGAGTTTACTTTTCATAAAAGACTAAAGTCTCAACTGCTGCGTTAATCTAATTTTGCCTTTTGTACCTATCATAAAGAGATGCATCTTTCCCCGTATGTTTGAGGTAAGGAGACCACAGTCCTTATTGCATACTCTAGGATCTTCAGGGATGCCTGAAGAACAATTGCCTGCCAGAAGATGGGGATGCCCTCTACATGGTGAATGCCAATAACAGATAGACTAATATGGCCTAATCTGGGGGCAAGAGCTCAACCATGTTTGAGTATCCTAAAGTCTTTACCTTTTATTTCTGTCTTCCTTTCTGGTCCTTTAGATCTATACCAATGGATTCAGAAATCTATCATTTTGTTAAGATACAGGTAATTCAATATCCATATCTAAAATTTTACTCTTGGGTTGTATATTAAGCAATTGATGCATTCTCAGGCGGAAGACTTAAAGAAGAAGAAATTATTTTTTTCTTCTGTAACACAACTTGGTCTCAATACAAACTTGAAAGTGGAAAAATATGACTTCAAAAATGGGACCTTACATTTCAATACTATTTATTAATTAGGTTCATTTTGTAGGCATGAAGAAAAATGCTCTGAATTTTCTTATACACAGACTTTTATCTCTTTCATTTTATCCAAAATTAAGAGGGGAATATAAAATATGTCGTGCTCATGTGCCCTTACAATTCTCTACTGAGGAAGATCTTATAGAAGTTGTATTATTGAGCTCCCCAAGCAGGCCTCATGGGCAAAACATTCCATCTGGGGAGTCAAGTTTTATAGATTCTTCAGCTATTAGTCATCATTGTCACTGCTGTGACCCAAACACCTAACTTCCCCTCAATCTGCTGTTCCACATGCCAATCATTTCATGAACACAGCCCAAAGTCTCCTAATTCTAGGTGCCTCTCAGTCCAGCCAGATTGACAGTCCAGATTAACCATCACAGTCCCCACTTCCCCCTCAGCTCCTATCCTTCTTTGGGCCCTACTTCTTCTTCATCCTCCACATCTCCTACATGCCAGCCCATGTATCCTCCTCTTCCAGAAGAACCTTGGCCACCTGGAATAACTCAGTGCGGAGCTTCATATCATCTTGCTCCCCCCAAATCTGGAAACATATATCCTCTCAGAGAAGTATCAGGAGGAAGAGACCAGGGAATAATTAGAGTCCATGTCTCTTTTTCCATATATGATATAGCACAATATAAACAAACATTGAGATGATCTTCTGAAGACTTCAATAAGTTTATTGCTCAATTCTAGGCTCTGACTATTAATTTTGATTTAACTGGGACCAGTCTCCATGTTATTCTTTCTGCCTGCTGCACTCCTGAAGAAAGGAGTCAAACAATGCCTCTAAGAACTACAGCTGTCCCAAGTCAAAACCCTAATTGGGATTATCAAGCAGGAAGTGCAGGCTGGGAGAGATAATATGATTACTTGTTTCAGGGAAGGAAATAATCTATGAGTAAACCTGTAAATTGTATTAAGATTAGAGAAATGACACAGGGTAAGGATGAAAATCTACTTTGTTCTTAAACAGACTTACTAAGATCATAAGAAAGCAGATTAATATTGATCCAAATTCTCATGAAGGAAAAATTTTACCGGGACCTTCTTTATGAGCTAATTGGCCTCAGACATTAGAAAATAACTACAAAAACAAATGATGGGACCATAGACTCCTGTGAACCAGCTTTTAGACGTGACCTTTGGAGTTTTCAACAACAGGGACAAACTAGAAGAAATACAGAGGGTCCAGGAAGGAAGACTGAGGGCCAGAGAACATGCCTAATTGATGGCTTTGACTCTAGTAAGGGAATTCCCCCCTCCCAGAAAAATAAAAGCCTGCTCCCCTTGGGGGAAACTTTGGGCTCCTTTTAACAAAAGGCCTGAGTATAATAGGCCTAATGGTTGCTACCATTGTGGAGAGCCAGGGCATTCGAGCAAAGAGTGCCCAATTAAAAGTTCTAAACAACCAGGGCATTGCCCCCTCTGCAAAGAAGGAAGTCATTGAGGTGAGAATTTCCCCATCTCTGGAGATAGGAGGGGCCATCAGCTTCAGCAATGACTGCCCTTGAAGATTGAAGTTGCTCAAGGCCTCCCCACCAGGCCCTCTTCAGCCAGCTGGAAATAACATTAAAGGAGCCTCAGGTAACTCTTGACATGGCAAATAAGATTATGAATTTCCTTTTGGATATGGGGCTAGTTTCTCCACTTGATTAAACCTCCATGACCTCTTTTTAATAAGGCATGTGTTGTGACTGGTGTTGATGGAATTCATAGGGCTAAAGGATTTACAAAAATTTTAACTTGTAGTTTGGGGGAATTCATTTGTACTCAAGCTTTCTTGACACTCTCAGAATGCCCTCCCCCCAGAATGCCCCACTTTTTTGTTGGGAATCACTGAATGAAGTTATACAGGGCGTACTTATGAGCCCTTGCATAGGACAGGAAAATAATAGGAGACTATTAAAAAAAAAAAACTTAAGGACTTAATACTATCTGCCCTGGCTTTGGGAATTCAAAACTTAGATAAGCCATTCACTTTATATGCAGCCAAAAGACAAGATATGATGCTAGCGGTCCTTACTCAAAAGCTAAGTGACATTCACAGCCTATTAGAGTCCCTCTGTTTCCTGTGTATGGCTTGGATAAATCTGGCAACTTTGCTTCCTTCCCTGGGGGAAGAAACAATTTGCTTCATTCCTGTGTTGAAATTATAAAACAAATTTGTTCTAACTGACGTGGTCTCAAAGATCAGCCTTTAACTCTGATGTAGAGTGATTTACAGATGGAAGCAGCTACATGAAAGAAAAAACTTGAAAAGCAGGTTATACAATGGTCAGCCTCCAAGGGCAATTGAAGCAAAGCCACTCCCTCCATAGACTTGGACACAGAAGGCCGTTAAGCAAAATGGAATGATTCTTGACATCTTGGCTGCAGCACAAGGTGGAACCTGCGTAATTATTAGTGTTGTGTTTAGATTCCTGATAACTCTGGTGATAGTTCTCCAGTGCTTCGTGATTTATACTCATAAATCCAAATCAATGCTATGTCTGATCCTTCCCTAAGCTTCAATGATTCCTTATGGTTTTCTGGAAGATCCTGATGGAAGAAACATCTTTTCTTCCTAGTGCTTGTACTAGGTATTGGAATATTGATTTGCTGTTTTATCCACTGTTGCTATGGAACACTGTTTGAACTAATGTTTTGAATACCTGTGCCCTCTGTTCCAGATTTTCAAAGGTTGATGACTTCTAACAATAGTACCCAACCTTCCCATGTCTCCTTTCAATCAATCAAGTTGAAACTTTCAATCCCTGGCTAGGTAGGACCATTGCAAGAAAATTTCAAGAAGATGGACTGTGACCCCCATCTTTCCTTAAGAGTAAGGGATCCAATCATGTGCAGTGGCTCATGCCTGTGATCCCAGTACTTGGGAGGCTGAGACAAGAGAACCACAGGTTCAAGGCCACTGCACAATAACTTAGTGAGACTTTGTTTCAAAATAAAATAGGGTTGGGGTATAACTCAGAGGTAGAGTACCCCTGGGTTCAATCTCTGGTACCACACATACAAAAAAAAAAAAAAAGAAGAAGAAGGAAGAACGGAGGGAGGGAGGGAGAAAAGAAAGGAGATGGATCAAAAGATCAGAGTGGGAAATGAGATAAGGTAAAAAAGGAGACATGAGGTACAAGAGTGACCATGATTAAAAGCCCAAATTCAAAGTTTACTTCTCCATATTTGATTATAAATGGAATAATTAAATCTATTAGGAGACTTCAATGGATACTTGTGGGTTGAGAATGTTCAACATATTTCCAACTAACTAGGATTATCAACTGAGCCATGTTCTGAGGATAAGACCATTGTCAGGATGATAAGGCCTCACCTTGTGGGGTATATAGTCTAGTATGTTCATCAATATTTATTTAGGTATGCAAAATTTCACCTCATATTTGTGTTTCCACAGCTCTCAACCAGTCATTGCAAATGATTATCCAATCAGGATGAAGGCAAAAGAGTGAAAACTCCTTAGACCTCTTTAAGCGTAATTACATAATTGAAACCTGTCCTTAGTAAGGGCAGAGGAAATAGACTGGCTCCATGTCATCAAAATTAGACTTTTAAATCTGAGATGCCTAAGCAAGGATCACTAAATGGTAAACTTCACTTAATGAAATGACTTTCAAGCTACTTTGAGACTATATGAGAATAGTGGATCCTGATACAACTATTGGTTTGTAAAGTCTGTTTCTCTTGTTTTACTGACCTATTTATAGAACAGCATCTATAGAATAGAGTAGCTAACCCAAGATACTAAGAAGGAACTACTCTCCAGGTTTGGGGGGAAAACTTTAAGGCATTTGTAGGAGCTGGACATGGTGGCACATATCTGTGATCCCAGTATTTGGAAGACTGAAACAGGAGGCTCACAGGTTTGAGGCTAGTCTCAGCAACTTAACAAGACTCACAGCAATCTAGTGAGACCCTGTTTCAAAATGAAGAATAAAAAATAGGACTGGGAGTGTAGCTCATAGGTAGAATGCCCCTGGGTTCAATTCCCAGTACCGCAAAAAATAAATAAATAAATATAAATAAATAAATAGGCCTCCAAAACAAAAAAAATAAAAAACTAAACAAAAAACAAATAGGTCATAGGTAGAAGACCCCTGGGTTCAATCTCCAGTACAAAAAAAGAAAGCATTTGTAGGGAAACTTTTGTTTGGATCTATGAAAACCATTTTCAACTGTTCATCCAATTATAGAGACTATTTATACCATCTTGAAGCATTAAGAAGAATAAAATCATCCATACACTTGGAACTATCCTGATATGCCCTTTCTAAGGAAAAAAAAGTGATAAGCAATAAATTTAACAATAGTTAAAGAAAAAGATATTTGTAACAATCAAATAAGACTCAAATGATTCATATCCAGAATGGGTTCCTCATATAAATTAATAAGAAAAAAAAATGATAGGACAAAAAAAAAAAGAAACCCAAACAGCTATGAAAAGATGCTAGATTATACCAGGAAATCAGGGGACTACAAAGTGAAATAAGAAAATATTCTTTCTTATTTGTCAGATTAGCAGAGATTTAAAACTCTGACAATATCTAACGTTGAAAAGAATATGGAACCAGACATGGTGGCGCACACTTGTAATGCCAGTACTTGGGAAGCTGAGACAGGAGGATCCAGATTCACGGCCAGCCTCAGCTATTTAGTGACGCCCTCTGCAACTTAGTGAGACCCTGTTTCAAAATAAAGAATAAAAAATAGGACTTGGGGTGTAGCTCAGAGGTAGAATGCCCCTGGGTTCAATCCCCAGTACCACAAAAAAAGAAAAGAAAAGAATATGGAAAAGTAGATAACTAAATGCACTTCAAGTGAGAGGAAATTGATTCGACCATTTCAGTGAGTAACTTGTCAAAATGCAAAATTAAAAAATGTACCTAGCAATCACCTAGCCACTCCACTCATCTTGGTAAGCATTCTCACTGCTATAATCCAAGACAATTGACCATACAACTTAAAGGAAGGGAGATTTATTTGCCCAAAGGTCTTTTTGGAGATCTTGGAGTTTCAGTCCATGTCAGGTCAAGTTACATCTGTGGATCTCAGGACATAGTGGTGGGAAGGAGAGAGAGAGAGAGAGAGAGAGAGAGAGAGAGAGAGAGAGAGAGAGCTCTGCCCTCACATCACGGAGACCAGAAGCAGGAGTGAGAAAACAAGCAAGGGGCTTCAAAGCCAAAAGCACAGTCAGTCCCAAAGGCCACATCCCCAGGGACCCACCTTCTTCAGCCACACTCCACAGCCTAGGTGACCACCCAGTAAAGCCATCACAGTGAATTTACGCACTGCTGAGATTACCACCCTCATGACTTAATTACACGAACTCTGAACATTAATACATGAGCTCTCCAGGGGATATTCTATACCTAACCATCACACCACTTCTGGGTAAACACCTTAGAAGAACTTGAGCACACGTGCGGGAACTAGAAACTTGTGCGAGCACATCTACCGCATTATCATTTATAACCATCTTAATATCCTTCAATTGGAATAGGAACAGAATGATTAGTTTATTTATATGATAGAATGCTTTAAAGCCCCTAAAAGGAGTAGGCTAGATTTTTATTTTTCAATATTGAACTCAAAAAAGTGATGTTTGAAAAAATTGCAGAATGATATGAGCAGCATGACTCTATAATGTTCCCTTTATAATACACACATTAAACAATAGTATAATTTGTTTATGAAAATTTATGTGTTTACATAAATGTATAAATAGTGGGTAGGACTCCAGACCTTTGATGGTGCTTACCAGAATGGGATGGAAATTGGATTAGGGATGAAACACAAAAGAGATCTCAACTTTATAATTTAAAAAAATTGTACTTAATTTTGAAACAAATATAACAAAATGTTGACAGCCCATGGGTATTTTTTAGATTATTCTCTTTACATTTTGCTAATTTAATATTTTTCTCAAATAAAAAAATCTGATTAAGAGTGATTTTGCTTATCATTTGCGTACTGAGGATTTTTGTTTCCTGTGTCTTCTGTATCCAGCTCCAATCAAATAGATATGTTTTCAGAATTCAGGGAAGCCCTTATGGATGTGTATATATCTACTGATCTGCCTGAGAGTTGATTCCTGTCTATCCACCTTTCTTTCCATACAAAAGCAGCAAAATGTTTACTAGTTTCCTATATAATGAAAAATGCATGTGCAGGTGAAAATTCTGAATAATGTCACCAAATACAAGCACATAAAACAATGAATTATTCAGACCAATTAATACAAATCACACCTGATTCCAAACAAGTATATATTGTGTATACTACAGGTGTAGTGCAATATGCAAAAGGTAAAAGCATAAAGTATAAAGATGGTTCTTCATAGTATGCAGACACAGTGGAAAATAGCTCTGAATTTGGAGTTAGAAAAATCTGATTAAATTCCTGACTCTTCCTCCTAGGCACTGAATGCTTTGGAGTTAGGTATTTTAGCCTTTTGAGGCTAAATTCAAACATCTGTGTTATAGGAATGGTAATAATTCTCACCTCTGAATGGAGGATAGAATTAAGTAAAAGAAGCCCATGAAAGTGCTAGACATCTGAAAACATCCGTGTTTGCATGGATACTAAAATTCAGATAGAGCTGAAGCAACATCAATAGAAGTCTACTTTCAGCCTGGATAATGTCTTTCGGATTTTTATATTAAGAGTACACAGTGCAGTGGATGGTGTATAGTCGGTGCTCCACAGAGCTACTAAATTAGTACTTGCATAGGGAGAAGGGAGAAAAGGACAGAGAAGACAAAAGGGAGGAAAGAGGAGCAGAGGAGAGGGAAAGAGACAGAGGAAAGAAGGGAGGAACATAGGAAGGAAAGAAGGCAGAAAGAAGGGGGAAGGGTGGAAAGAAGATCTTGGATATCATTCCAGTAAAAGACAGGGCAACTTCTACACTTTGGTAAAACCAGGAACTGGTGCAACCACTCTGCCTAGGGGCCCAAGTAGAATAGCAAATCCTTCTGGCTCTTTTATCTGCACCATAAGAATCACTTTAACCAAAAGTCACAGTTCTCAGGATGTTTCTACTGTAGTGACAGCTGAGAAAAAGAGACCAGAAGATGCCCGAGTGTGTAGTAAGAGAGGCCAGAGCTCCCGAGCAGAGATTGCAAACAGAGCCCAAGAGTGAAACCAGACAGAAAGGCAGAGACAGAAATGTATTCCTCAGCAAAAATCGACATACCCAGTGCCTAAATATAACAGAGCCCACTCCAATAAGGCTCCCAGGCTTGTCGGCAGACTGAGCGACTCTCCTTACATTTGAAAACTTTCGATTTGTTTTCAGCTCTTTGACATGACCTCGCTCTTGGAGGAAATTTTGATGGGATTTTATTCAGCTATTGATTTTCTGCTTTCCTCATAGCTTGAACTGCTTGGTTCTTTGTTTTAAGGTACACTTTCCAAGAAAAGATCATTCTACTGCAACTTTTAAATGCTCAGAGCTGGTAGAAGTGCTTACTGAACAGAAGGTTTTACTCCGTGGTCTTTGGCTGCCCTGCTCCTTATTCTTTTACTTTTGACTTCTTTAGTTTCTTTCCAGTCTTTATTCACTTGACGTCTCTACTATTGACTAGAAACTATGTTTTAGGATTACCTTTTTTGTCCTCTTTTTTAAAGCATGGAAGCACTCGTATGGTTGTTCTCCTGCTATAATTGTGCTAATACGTCACTTGTACCAGCTCATTACATCTTTTAAAAGATTTTGTAAGGCCAGGTGTGGTAGTAAATGTCTGTAATCCCAGACAAGAGGATCACAGGTTCCAGGCCAGCCTCAGAAACTTAGTGAGACCCTCAGCAACTTAGTGAGACCCCGCTTAAAAAAGAAAAAATGTTTTTAAAGAGAGGGGATGGGGAGTGTAGCTTGGAGGTAGAATACTCCTGGGTTCAATCCCCAGTGTGAAAAAAATTATGACATTATACAGCTGTTGTAAAAGTATTACAGACTCTCATATAAAACTTGGAAATAAAGAAAATAAAAATCTCCTATAATCCTTCAATCCCCAAACGACCACCATTTACACACACACACACACACACACACACACACACACACACACACACAATGTATATACATACATAGATTTCCTTCTAGTTGTATGAAGTGTATGAATGTGTGTGTATGAGAGAGAGAAGAGAAAGTTGTATATAATGACATACTTTAACTTCTTTACTTAACAAAATGTTATAATTATTTTTCAGAAATTACAAAATTTTTCGAAAATAGCATTTAACAGTTATATTCCATTGAATGACTAAGTTATCTATTTCCTTTTGTATAATTAAGACTATATATACGTGTGTATTTATATCCATATATACCCATACATGTTATAGTTTGGATGGGAATGTTCTCCAAAGCCTCATAGGTTGAGGTCTTGGTTCTCAGTTGGTGGTGCTATTGTGAAGTGGTACAAACTCGGAGGTGGGGCCTGATTGTGTAAAATATGAGTGTGTATATATGAAATATAAGTTTGGATACCACATGATTTTACTTATAAAGTATTCTGAACATGTAGCCATTAAAAATTCAGGTATGCCCCATCTTCCTGGAATTTTGTCTCAAAACTCAGGCCTGCCTCACTGCCATTATGACTGTTATTAGTGACTGCATCATTCTACATTTTAAATTAGGAGCTTATAAATAAGTCAAGTGTTTAGAGGTCTGCTCAAGGCTGAGAAGCACAGGGTTGAAGGTGAGAAAGTACATTCAAGACCTGCTTTCCTGTTTAATGAAAAGTGTGGACTTCAGTGCCGGTTTGCACTTAGCTCTCCAAATGTTCGAATTTAAATTTCTTTTGGTCCTTGGTTCTCTTTTCACTCTTCCCCGTCTTGCTTAAAAGGTTAGATCATCTGGAATATGATTTCTCATTCCTTTTTAAAAGAAAGATGAAAAATGTAAACTGTGGGCTCCTCGCTGCTTATGTCAAAGCAATACATGTGTGCTTTATATAAACTCACCATTTGTCTATTAATGTTTGTAAAGAGCTCCGCAGACATAAGGCATTTGGGACACACTCTCTAGAGAAATGTGGTGCCTTTGGAGAGAGGATCAGAGAAGGAAGAAACCAATGTAAGAGAAATTCCTTTATACTCACATCCAGAACGAGAAAGGAATCTCCGAGATAAGCACTGAGCTGCACTTTCCCTTCTGTCAAGAAATGGCCCGTAGGAGAAACATTTCCAAGGAGACTAAGTGACCTCGACTGTAACGTTGTCTCCACACTCTGTGTTACTTGTCTGTGGGGCAAGAGAGACAAAATGAAGTGAACCTGCTCTGCACTGGGCAGCAGAGCCATGTATCCCCTTGTGCCACATCTAGACCATCTCCCATGGGTCTCCCAGATGCAGTGAGGGGATCTCAGAATCTCCCGGGCACACGTGTCCACCTTCCCACGTCTCCACTGTGGTATGGGGAAGGGGCAGAATACAGGACGAGCTCTTAAAGACTGAGTCATGAAGATATAGAGTTATAGAAGAATCACTTTCTGAAAAGTAATCGTAATAATTTGTACAACACTTCTTTGCTAGCCAGAGCAATTCATAGATGTCTGTGGACAAAGTAGAATGTATTTCCTTTAAAAAAAAAAAAAGAAAAAGCAGATCTCAAGAAACAAGCTGGAGCCCCTTGTTATGCTTCCAATCTTCTTTGGAAGGAAGAAGGGAGGGAGAGAGGAAAGAAGGAGGAGGGAGGGAGGAAAGGGGGGAAGGGAGGGAAGGAAGGAAGGAAAATGAAGGGAGGGGAAGGAGGGGTGAGTACAGTACCAGTACTTTTTTTGTGTATGTGGTACTGGGGATTGAAGCTAGGGGCATTTTATCTCCTACCTACATCCCCAGACCTTATTTATTTGTTTTGAAACGGGATTTCACTAAGTTGCTGAGGAGAGTATCATTAATTTGCTGAGGCTGGCCTTGAACCCACAATCCTCCGATCTCAGCCTCCCAAGTACTGAGATACAGGCATGCCCTAACCAGGAGTATCAGTACTTTTAAATAAGAAAGACAACTTATTCTAGAAAACAAGCTTCTCTTAAGTGGTACCTGGGATTTAGCTTCATAGTACTGAGTATCTGTTTAGATGGCAGTTACTACTATGTGAGCTCTATGCCATCGATCTAGGGAAAAGAATCTTGCCACTAGGAAAACAAATTTCCAAGCCAAAGTTTGCTTTGGATACGACATCGTTTGCTTCAATACAGACATTAAGTTGCACAAATATAGCAAAGCACGGACAGGAAGGGCAGGCAGCCAAGCAGCCAGCATGTCCTTCACCATCACTACTGTGCTCAGTGCTTCCCAGATGGGATCAATTTCTCTCTCTCTCTCTCTCTCTCTCTCTCTCTCTCTCTCTCTCTCTCTCTCTCTCTCTCTCTCTCTTTCTCTGGTTGCCCCTCCACTTAAAAGCACCCATCCTCATCCCCTTCAGTGGAATGTAGCTCCCAGAACACAGCAAGTGTTTCTTCCTCATCGAGAGTCCTTGTGGTTCAGCACCGGCCACGTGGAATGGTAACTCCAGTGCTCCAGGCCTCACCATGTCCACTTCTGTCTTCTCTTTTACCCCATCACCTGTGGGAACTGGAAGAGGCATCACGGCTACAGCTCTTCTAAAACTGGGCTGTCGGATCGTTCAGGTACTGGGCTGGAGACCACCCAGTGCAGATCATGACCACTTCTCTCCAGGACGATGGCAGTTACTGCTTTACTGCTCTCCCCACTTTCATGGACACTGACACATAGCCACTGGAGTGAACTTCTAAAATCACATGTGAGGTCGTGTCCTTCCCTCACCAAAAGTCCTTTTTTGTTGTTTGTTTTTTATTTCTTCCTAGATCTCATCAAACCTTTAAAGTATTCCATTTGCAGCCTGGTATGGTGGCTTACACCTATAATCTCAGTACTTGGGAGGATGAGGTAGGAGAATTGCTGGTTTGAGGTCAGCCTTGGTAACAACTTAGCAAGGACCGCCCTTGGCCACTTAGGAAGACCCTGTTTCAAATAAAAAATAAAAAGGGCTGAAGGTGTAGCTAGGATGTAGAACCCCTCCCTGGGTTCAATCCCCAATTAAAAAAAAAATTCAGTCTTTTAACCTGCTGTGTATTTTTGTGTCTCCTCCACATGCCTGTGAGCTCTGTGGAGACAAGAATCATCACTGTGTGGTTCATAGTCTCCCTGGCCTCTAGCATGGTGCATGGAATACAGCAAATGCTCACAAACATTTGATGAATTAATGCCTAAAGAGTGCAGGTTGTTCTCAATTTCCATGTTCTAATCCTTCCTCTAGATCCCATCCTCCTTGGACATGTTTCTGGTGTCTGCATATGAACTGGAACTTGCCAGACAACTGAGGATTGAGTGCCTCTGTGTCAGGGCCTCCAGTGGAGACTCAGTTCTTACAGATGTGAATCAGAGAGTGCATCCTTGTGCCCTGTGTGCACAACCCACAGAGTAAGAGGGGCAGCAATGAAGGGACAGGCCCACCCTGGGAACTTCAACTGCACCCCAGTAAATTCTCCTCGTAAAACTAGTCTTGCGCTTACAGTCCTCAGATCCCAAAGTAAGTTCCATGTCCTGTCACATAGAATAGCATTCACTTAACTAAAAGTACCACAGTAACGTTTCATGCAAAATTAATAAAGCGCTATTGCCTTGGGTTTGGGGGAGACCTTGAAGATTTGTTGTAGAAAAATATTCTAGTTTTCTTAACATGGTAAAGAGGGCACAAAGGGAAAAAAACATATTGAATAAAAGAAAGAATATTTGGGTCTGTGGCGAGGAAGCACACACATATTGCCACTGATTGTGGGTTTTTTACTCTTTTTTGAAACAAGGTCAAATAACTAGCCAAGTACATTTGAAGAGCATCCATGGTTCCAAATGGCTCTTCCTTTATTATTCATTGATAAGGGATCATCTTGTCAAAATTAATCTTGAGAAAACGGGGTGCAGCAACAGCATTTTATAATGGTCAGGTGGATCCTGGAAGCAAAATTGCAAACCACAGGAGCTTTGTGGAAGAAGATGAGGCTGATGAGGAAGGTCTGGAGTCTTTAGCAGAGGCAGGTGAAGCCAAAGCAAGTTTTTCAGATCTGGTTGAATTTCATGAGACTGATTATAGCTGCGTCTGGTTTAGCAGACCACTCCTGGGCAGTAGGGCTCTCACATTCTACCCTCTTCTATCCTGGGCTCTTACCTTCACCCATTCTCAAGCCATGTCTGGTTGCAATTGTGTGCAATGTTTCCCCAAATGGACTTTATATCAGAGTCACTGGAAGAACTTTAAAAAAAAAAAATGTGATTCCCAGAGCTTTCTCTAGACTATTGAATCAGAATTTCCTGGGCTGGGCCCCAAGAATCTGTATTTTTACGAAGCTCTCCAGATGATTCTGATAAGCAGCCAGGTTTGGGAATCACTGGTGTAGTGGAAAGAATTCTATTTCTATCTAAGCTCATCCACCAGTTGAACAACTTCAGACAAGTCAACTGTTAGACTACTGAGAAACACAAGGAGTCAGGAGTCATGGTGCATACCTGTAATCCCAGTACTTGGGAGACTGAGACAGGAGGGTCACAGGTTCAAGGTCAGCTTCAACAACTTACCAAGGCTCTCAGCAACTTAACAAGACCCTGTTTCAAAGTTAAAAAATAAAATAGAGCTAGGGAGAGGGTAGCTCGGAGGTAGAATGCCTCTGGGTTCAATCCCTAGCAACACACGGAAGGAAGGAAGGAAGGAAGGAAGGAAGGAAGGAAGGAAGGAAGGAAGGAAGGAAGGAAGGAAGGAAGGAAGGAAAGAAGGAAGGAGAAACAGAGGAAATGGCACCTACATTACACAGGTGTTGGGAAATTACAAAAAAAATTATGCACGTGCTCTATCTCAATGTGACTTTAATAAGCTGAGTTAGTTAATCCTCTGCTCGTGACCTAGAAGCCTCCTAGATTTTTTTTCTGAAAAAAAAAGAAAAAAGTGTTTAGCTTCCTCTTCTCTGTCTAATTCCTTATAAAACTTAGTTTCTCCTTCATCAGTCACCAGGGATGAGGCCATATGTAGAGGAGTCACGAGACCATTATGCCATGTGTTCTTAGAGCTTTCCAAGTTCATTGCTGCAAGGAAAGCTCAACATTTAATGCATATTGTTTTTCGATATCTCTTTCCAAATTGCCAGTACAATTTCCATTTCTGGGAAATTACATAGACATGTCTGGATCCAGCTCTTTTATCTTTGCATTTCCAACTGCTCTGTTTTCCTTCTCTCTTCCCATCAAATTCTCATATTTTGACAGTTTTAAGACCAGCTCTTCCTTGATCTTTTCCTTCCTATAATATATTGAATTGAAATGAGCCCATTCTCCTTGGTGAGCCTTGTCTCCAAACACAAAATACTCTGAAGTTCAGATTGTCTTTCTGTGAGTGGGTTAACATCACAAAAAAGTTTGTGGTTTCATCCATCATAAACAAGAGTGTTTCAAATGAACTCTGCTTCTTTTCTCCCAAGAAAACACAGAAAAGTTGGGACAAACTAAAATGAATTTACAGAAAAGAAAAGTTACTTATTAAAAGTAGTGGCAATAAAAATATGCAAACTGATTCAGTGGGAAGAAATTTTAAGTCATTCTAACTTAAAAGGAAATATCCTTGCATGCATCCACAATGAATCAGGAAGAAAACACTTTGGTCTCTCAAGAAAGCTGTTTACTTTGTGCAGTATTCACAAAATGTATCCCAAAGGACGTGAGGGAAGAAGGCAAACTGAATGTGCAAGCATCTAATCCTACTTCATTTGTGAATCTTACAGCTTCAGGTTCTGTGCCCATCGGCCCAAGCATATTAACAAACAGTATTAGCTGCTGACATTGCTTTGCATCAAACACATCTATTTGCAAATATAGGAGAAATACTATATTCTGATTTTCAATCCTCCCCTTTACTAAAAAAAAATGCTGCAATATGGTTTGAGTTGTGAATCTATTGAAGACAGCTTTGATGAATCAACAGTTGAGGCATATGTAAAAAGTGATTTGGAAAATTTTTCATGGGTTGTTGGTGGTAGAAGGAATAAAGTATGGGGCATCTCTCCATTTTCTTTCTGGCTCTTCCATTGGCCCCTGTCACTCCCTACATTAATCTGCTGTTACAATAAAAATAACTCTCTCTCTCTCATGCCAGCCACTCTCAGAATATTCTAGAGTATGATTGACTAATTACAAAGTAACTTGACCTTCTAGGATAACTGGTGCCATCTCAATATGACAGCTTGGTCCCTTGTCAGACGCTCTAAAATAGCATCATTCAAGCTGAAATTTTCCTAAAGCTGTGGAGGTTAAATAAGCTAACAGCCCAGTCTAAAAATCAACCACAACAAAGCCAAAGGCATAGTGGAAAACAACAGAGAAGCTTCTATGTTCATCTTTTCATTCATGTCATTGTACGTCTGAGACTGGGGTGAGGGTAGGGGGTGATTAATATGTCAGGACTAAGAACAAAGCTTGAGTTTCATTTACATCTTTGCTGTGGTTACCTGTTTTCTTTAGAACATGCTTTCTTATTTTATCATACAAGAAGACTGGAAAAAAATTGCCTTTAAAATTCTGCCATCTCACTTTTCTCCATTAGAGCTATGATAATACAGTGAATTCACAGCTGAACGGAGATCAGTATACCTGGGCTCTATTTTGACAGAGCATTCATCTCACTTGTGTTTTGGCCATCCCTATGTGGAAAAGAGAGCTGAAGCTTGGCACTTAGGATTCTGGAAGCAAACCAGAACACCAAGAAAGTGAACTTCCACAAGAATTTGAAGGTGGAACAGAGAGAAAAACCCGTTTTGCAGCTGCTGTTTCAGCTGTGAGAGATAAGAGCTACAGGCAGCCTCAGCATTCCTGTGTCAAGACAATGGCTCTGGGGTGTCTTGCATCAGATGTGGTGGTCTGGTGGTGGCAGTGACACCAGTCTTACTTCCTGACCTCTGAATTCCAGCTATGCTAGTGACCTTGAACTGGCAAGCTCAGCTATGAATCCCTCCCTCGTGCTTCTCCACATCTTCAAATAGTTTTGTGAGCATCTAATTCCTTGTATTAAATCCCTTCATCCTAAAAGATCCAGGGTGGAAAGAAATTATTTCTTGCACTGATACCTGACTAATTTTTAATTTGGCAACTAAATTGAGGCTTAATAAAGGTGCTATACTATAGGAAATTGACCTACACATCAATTTGATGGAATAGGTGTTACCGTTCCCATATGTCAGATAAAAGAACTAAAAGTTCAAGGAGATGAAGTTATTTGCACAAAGTTGCACAACTTGTTAATCACTGAATCCAGAGTCAACTGCAAATCTAATCGCAAAGATTTTGTGTCTAGCTGTTCCATTCAACTGTGACAGTACGGGATCAAGCATATAATCATGTATAAAGAGCCGAACACATTTTTGTCAACCATACTATAAACTTCATGAAGAAAGAGTCTGTATCTTATATATCTTTTTGCATAAGACTCCCAAGTTCAGTACTTGGCACCTAAACTAGATCCTTGATAATTACTACTGAATTAATACATGAATGGCATTGTAATGTGTCCATCCAAGGAAAGTGACAACAAAAGATGAGAAAGTCATAAGATTTCCTGCTTGTGAGGAAATCACTACAGTTGCTAAATGGGCTTCATGAAGTTGTTTTTCGCTCGCTGGGTGTTCAACTGCCACTGCTAAGAACAATCACAAATATTTTGTTTTTGGTGTATGTAGTTTTGGTTTCTGTTGGGAAGCACAGTCTCTCACCAAGTTCTATTGGCACATTAAGTTCACTGAACAATAGGATATTCAGTATATTTGGATGAGTTATTAGGCCTATCTTAGCCCATCTTGTAGCAACTCTTTTCTAAGAGATTTTCTGTACATCTTCTAAGTTAATATGCTTCCAAACCCCAGTTCAAGGATTTGTTCCTACCAAAATCTTTGCAAATACTCTTCTTTTGCTTATGAACTTCAGAAGCCAAGATGTGATATACACAAAGTGACTGCCTGCTTTCTCCAGGGATTCCTCTGTGCCCATTAGCAGTCATGTTTTCCTTCACTAACTGGTTATGATAACTTTCAATGGTGCTTGCCATTTCACAGAAATAGGAAACAAGGTATGTTAAGAGTAAGCATTCCTGAATCCTGATATGCCTAAGCCATTGGTAAAATTCAGGCCTCAAGAAGGTTTTAGGGAATGTTACTTTTTAAGACAAGCTCCTGATTGAGTAGATCTAGTTTTTAATAGATGCTATGAATAATTGCGTGGTGATGGCTTACACCCTGGACCCTTCCTTAAGACACTCCTCCAATCTTCCAAGGAAGCTACCCATTGATTAGCCAACTTTCCCAAGTCCTCCCTCTTCCAATTCCAAGGCTGCTGCCATAGCACTTGATATTAGTTAAGGCCTGGCATATGCCATGCATGCTGCCCTCATGGGCACTGGGTATTTCCATGGTCAGAAGAGCACTGATTGATGAAAACCCATAGCATAACTCAATGCTGTGGCAGCCCACAGATTGATCCTCAGGGAAAGACCATTACACTGGACTGGCCCAGCTCACCAATAAAATGGTCATGCACAGCCATATTTGGAGTGCAGCAAGTTGGGATATTTGGCTGGACCTCTGCACCAAAACACTTCCTGAATTTCTGACATTCAGGTAATAACTCAGGGAAGAAAGGGTGGTTCTATAGGCCAAAACCTGAAAACCATAAACATGACTCAAAGCCAACCTATAAACCCCAACAAAGTGAGAGGTAATACCACCCTTCCCACTTGACACAGTCTAAGGTGCTCAACTTTTCACAACTTCTTCAAAATGCTCTAAATGTTCATTCATTCAGTAAACAGTTACTGCTTTTGACAGTCTTAGTACGAGGCATCAGGTTAAAAAAGAAGCATGAAACATAATCCATGACCTCAAGGAACTTACAACTCTTGAATGAAGCAGACATAGTAAGCAAATAAGTACCGGGAAGCAGTCTGTACAGGAGGAGTATCAACTGTAGAGTCCAAGAAACCTAAATTCAAATTCCAGCTCCGCTCTTCACCAGTTGTAGAGTCTTGGCTAAGCCATGCAAACTCTTGGCCTCAATTACTCCTCTATAAAATGCACAGAGAGAGGATTAAATGAACCACATATATAGAACCTGCTCTGTTTATATAGCAACACTTATTATCATGCCCTGTTACGGGGCTATGTAGAAGTACTTTGAAGTCCCACAGGAACACAAAGGAAGGTGATAAGAGCAGAGTTACCTAATTTTGGATGAGGGGTAGAAAGAAGAGTGAGATCTGACTTGGCTTTATTTCCAGATGAAAGTTTCTGGGAGGACTAGATTTCTGGGAGGACTAGTTATTCAATTCAGGGAATCCATATTCTTCTAGAGTTAGCCTTAAAAGTTCTGAAATAATACAATGGAGCAGAAACCTAGCATTGAGTCCACCTAGCTTTACAAAAGCTTCCAGTGCTGCAAGACCTGAAATTTCTATGTGCCCTAATACTCTAGTACTTCTAGTTCCCTTGAACCCTTCTTTCTATTACATCTTGTATAGATTATAAACATATATAGCCTTTGGCCTGGTCTGTGCACTCTTACTGGTGATCTTTCTAAAATGTAAACTTGATAATATCCCTCCCTCTCTGAGACTTCCTCCTTCAGGATATAGCACACGTTCTTTGAATGACCCATATCAAACTGTGACTAGTCTCTGCCTCCCTCACCTGGCTCACCTCTTCTTTCTCCCATATGTGTTGCCCCTTAGAATCTAAGCAGGCAGCACTCCGACATGCACCATCATCTCTGTCTAGTTTTGTATATACATTCCTTTGCCTGAAATATCCTGCTATTCTGACTCCTTTCTGGCTTTGAAAGTCTCCTTCAGGACTGTATTGGTCAACTTTCTGTCATTATATCAAACACTTGAAGCAATCAACTTACAAAGAGAAATGGTTAATTTTGGATCACCACTTAGGAGATTTTAGTTCATGATCTGTTAGCCCAATTGCTTTAGATTTAGTATCATAATGAAAGAATGTGCTCACCTCTTGGCTCAGAAGTAAAAGAGAGAAAGAAGGGCCTAGGGCTCCACAATCCCTTTCTGGGGCTAATCCTCAATGACCTAAAGACCTCCCACTAGTCCCCATCCCATAAAAGCTGCTCCACCTTCCAATACCATCACACATGGGGACCAAGCCTTTAACACATGAACCTTTTGGAGACATTAACCAAACCATAGCGAGAACTCAGCTCAGGAGTGAACTTCTGGCTTTCTTTCCTGATTCAGCTTCTCTGAGTAAGCTGCCCCTCTTCTGGATCCTCCCTATACCTCACAGACTCTGCCATGACCCTTGGTTCCTGATCATCCCCTCTATATTTCGAGACCTTTGGGCTCCAAATCTCTTGTCTCTCCACAGGGCACAGCCCTGACTCATGAAATCCTTGTAAATAATCACAGCACAGCAGAAAGAATCATAGCTTCCCTCCCACTCATTGCAGGGAAGCCCTCTGCAGAGATTAAACTGCATGCCCAGTGAAAGGCTGCTTTGATTGCCAGAGTCCTCTGTGTTCATAAGGAGCATGTGTAACTTTATAGGTCAGAGACAAAATGAGTGGTATACCTAGAGGAGGAGGCCATAGCTCACTTTATTTCATTTTACTTTATTTTATTTTTTAGTACTGGAGATTGAACCCAGGGATATTCTACCTCCAAGCTACACCCCTAGCCCTTTTAAAAATTTTTATTTTGAAACAGGATCTTGCTAAGTTGCTGAGACTGGCTTTAAATCTTCAATCCTTTTAAGGAGGGAGATTCAGCAGGTAAGTCCGGTATGTGCTTGAAAAATTATGAAAAATATAAAAGAGCTAAGACTAGATGTCACTCTGAGTGGATGGAGCGTTCCTATTGACTGCACGGTAATGAGGACCCCTGTAGCCCACCAGGGGCCTTGCAGTACACATGCTATGGTGGGTAGTCTTTTTCCCCTTAAATGGTGTACTCACCAACTCCTGACACCAGCAATAGACAAGGCCCTAGGAGAAGTCTGGCCAAACAAGGATGACATTCTTGGGTGTCAAAGGGCAAGCGGTATCTATTTTGTGTTGCTGGATTTTAATTTTGTGACAATAAGATTACCAGAGTCTAGAAGTGGGGGCTTTCTCAGGAACTCTGTTAATTAAGCTCTAAATGGGACCTACTACAACACTCTGCCCATTCCCACCCTGGCTGGGCATTCCATATTTATTTGCCATTCCAATTGATCTGTAATGCCATATGGCAAATGTGAGTGTGGGCCCTCTGGGCTCACTGCACTGACTTTACTGGTTGGCTTCACTGCTGCTTTTTCTCCATCTCTTAATAGCCGCCTACACACACACACACACACACACACACACACACACACACACACACACAGTCATTTCATGAAGAAACCCCAGAAATAGTGCTCTTCAACCATTTTCAACCCACGCCCCCTACCGTTTCCCCACTGTCTCTTCTGGGCATTCCCACCAGCCAAACAGCAAGTATAGTGATTAACCTCACCTTCCCTCCACCTACCTCCTGCCCCCACAGTCTTCCCAGGAGGACTGAATTTCTGTAGCTGACAACCTAATTGAAATTTTCTTTTTTTACTGGAGATTAAACTCAGGGGCATTCTACCTCTAAGATAAACCCCCAGCCCTTTAACAATATTTTTTTTTCTATTGAAATAGGGTCTCACTAAGCTCCTTAGGGTCTCACTAAGTTGTTAAGCCCAACTTCAAACCTGGGATCCTCCTGTCTCAACCTCCTAAGTATAGGACTGAAGGCATGTCCACCTCACCCAGCACATTTTCTATTTCAAATAAATGCTGAAGTGGATGACTTCAGTTTTCCAAGATATCACCTCCAGGTAGCTGCCCAATCCAGACAGAACCCCGTCTCCCTGGAAGAAATACTTCAACATCAGAATAGGTCCTTTGGGGAATCCCAGGTGGATCTTGGAACATTCTGCATGGTTGGGGACAAATACATTTTGAATAATCATTCCTCGAAGACCCAACCTAGTGACTCATTTGGTATGCAGTAGGAAGGGATGGGAGCTTCAGCTACAAGGTACAGAAAACACTAAACAACCTATCTTTACTCCCACTCACTGTCCCAGCCGAAAGAGCAGAGGCAATTCTCTCCTAGATTGGCCCCATTGTAAAATCCTCTAGGGCCTCGTGCAGCCTCACCCTGTGTAACTGCTCCAGGCCTCCGGCGGGCTGCCTCCACAGCGGGAGCTCTGTAGAGATTGAGGGCTGATGGCACTAGTACCCGTGCCCCATACTCTGGTCATTGTGCCACACAGGCTATTCTTTTGTTCCCCACATGTCTCTGGGGTGGCTACAACCAATTTCCTAGTTTCAAAGATCTTTGGCTGGAGCATTGTGGAAAGACTAATAGACTGAGACTGGAGGTAACAACCCTTCCCTGCCCCCAGGAAAATCATTGTGTTTCTGCTATAAATGTGGCCTGGTCTCCACCCAGAAGGACACAGCCCTTTTGCATCTGTTGGTCTGATGAAGGCTTCCCTTCTCTGTCTCTAAGTTTCCTTCCTTTCTCCATGAACCCCCACCCTACCCCCAGCTACTCTGTCCTGTTGCCTTCCAATTCACCAAAACCCCACCAGATTTCCTCTCCTTCAGACCCCTTAGCTACTTCCTTCCATGGGGTCCCAGGGAAACTGTCTTCATTAATCTTCCTTTATGCTTCCTTACATGTTCCACAGCTTTATCCATAAAACTTCCTACCTTGTCCTATACTGCTATTTCCAGACCAGTCCTTTCCAGAAGCTACTCTTGCTTTTTAGCCTTAACTTATTCTGGTATAGAAATTTTTCAAATACATGCAAACATAGAGATAGAAGTACAATGAATCCCCATAACCCAGCTTTAAGAGCTATTCATTTATACTGATACTGATTCATCTATATTGCCCCCCCCCGCCCACACACAAACTACTATTGTATTATTTTAAAGCAAATCTAAAATCTCAAATAATTTTGTCTGTAAATAATTCAATATGTATCCCTAAGAGATAAGGGCTCTTTGATTAAAAAAAAAAAAAGCCATAATACCATGTAACAATTAAATAGTACCCAACATCCAGTCACCACTCAAACTTCTCCAGTGGTCTTATCAGTGCCTTCAAAATTTAATTTGAGTTAGGCTACAAGTAAGACCCATACACATTTCATCTGGTTAATATGTCTCTTAAGTTCTTTAAAATCTATAGCCAGACATGGTGGTGCACGCTTGTAATCACAGTACATGGGAGGCTGAAACAAGAAATCACAGGTTCAAGACTAGCTTTTAGTGAGACCTTATTTCAAAATAAAAAATGAAAAAAGAGCCGGGCATGATGGTGCATGCTTGTAATCCCAGCATTTGGGAGGCTGAGACCAGAGGATCCAGGTTCGAGGCCAGCCTCTGCTACTTAGTGAGGCACTCTGCAACTTAGTGAGACCCTGTTTCAAAATAAAGAATAAAAAAATAGGACTAGGGGTGTAGCTCGGAGGTAGAATACCCCTGGGCTCAATCCCCAGTGCCAAAAAAAAAAAAAAAGAAGAAAGAAAGGAAGGAAGGAAGGAAGGAAGGAAGGAAGGAAAGAAAGAAAGAAAGAAAGAAAGAAAGAAAGAAAGAAAGAAAGAAAGAAAGAAAGAAAGAAAGAAACAGGACTTGGGGTGTAGCTTAGAAGTAGATTGCCCCTGTGTTCGATCCTCAGTGCCAAAAAAACAAAAACAAAAAAACAAAACAAAACAAAAACTATAGTATTTCTTTCTCTACACCCCCCCCAGCTATTTATTTGTTGAAAAACCTCAGTTACTCATCCTATAAAGTCTCCCCATTCTGGGTTTTGCTGATTATTCCCAATGGTGTGTTCACTATTCTTAGTTCTACCATCTATAAAATGGGGATAATACTTGCTCCATTTACTTCATAGCATTATGGTCAAGATCAGATAAGATCATGAATGTCAGGTTGTGCTATTAAATAAATTGTTTTTTTATGATGCTGTAAATTAAAAAAAAAAAAAAAACTAAACAACTTCACACGCCAGTGCTTGCATACACATTTATTAAGATGCAGCCAAGTGAGATGTGTCAGCCCCTCCCCTTGAGTGCAGACTTCTTTATTGGTGTGTAATAAGGCCTGAGGGCTGGGTGCACTACATAATCAAAATCAAACGCCAGCCTTTTACAGACTTGGCCAGAACAGCACAGCCTCAAACACCATTTTAAACTGCAAGAAATCTGAGCGTTTCATAGTGTTGTTTTTTATTGTATTTGACATATACATTCTAATTTTAATGTTCATTGCAGATGCACATCAAAAGAAAAAATAGAGCTCTTACTCTAATTTAGCAGAAAGCAGAGCCATCAGTGTGAATGACAATGCAGGTACAGCTGCTTTACACCCATAATTATCTATAGAAGAAACATGCTGCCATTTACAGGGGCTCGAATGCGTGCAGGTAAGCAATGTGGAGCATGGGGTTCCACCCAGCATCTTCTTTTTATTCTGGGTCCTTATCTTCTTCTGAAAAATGGGGGACAGACTTCTTTGCGACAACATTGTCCAGTCTCTGTCCTTGTAGATATGGATTGACACTCTGAAAAAAAAAAAAAAGCATGGCTTGGTATTACATGCGAACATCAGATACAGACATCTCAGAAAAAGAAGTAAATGAGAATTGTTTCTTGCCTACTAAGTTAACAACAAAGTAATAGTGGTGCCTATCACTTACCAAGCAATTACTTTGCAGCATTAATTCATAGTTCAGTGGCCTAAAGTGTTAAAGTGGCCTGATAGATGGCACTAACTGGGTCTCTCATACAACCATAGAATTCTGTATCAAATGCAGTGTGGTCTTTTAAAAAAGTATTATTTGGGGCATAAAGATTTGGGGTAAAGCAGCTAATGAGCTATTGCTACTAATGTAGGTACCAAGTCCCATATGAAAGAGAATTATGATTCTATGGCCCTATTTAGCTGAGATAGGGAATCTTTAATGCATTGTTATTTTATAGGAATGTTCTAGAGGACAGAATAGGGCCCAGAGGGACTTAGCATCTGAAGACTGGGTGCAAATCAGCCTGTGGCTACGACTGCTTCTTCCATGCCAGTAAACACTAAGGGACAATCCACCAGGGCTTAAGCATCTTTTCCACCTTCCCCACCAAATTCTAAAGCTGAAGAAAAGACAGAAACTATCGGAAAGGCTCCCTTGTTTTTGATTCAAGACTCTGTACTCTGAAATCTCTTTCATCTGTTGATATTCTGAATGAGTCAAGGTTTTTCCATTCCTTCTCTAATACATATCTATGTTTTGAGGTTTGGATTTGAATTAGTAATTGGAGCTTTACAACATGGTCTTTAGCAAGCAGAAAAAATTTCAAAGTTTTGAAAGATTTTTTTTATTGAAGTTGCCTTCCAGTGATGGAACCAAAATACAAGGAGTGGTAGTTAAAAAAAATGATGGAAGCAGCTGACAGGTGGGGCTCTCTTGTCTATGGGAAATGGCCTACCTTGGCACTCTTAAGAGGGGAATAGGCATTCTCCAAAAGAAAAAGCATAGAACCTGAGCTCAGTCTTTGTAAAAGTCCTTCCACATTCTGACCAATAAAAACATGAATCATGAAAGATCCAGTGTGTTTCGTAAAAATGTATCACACACAAGATAAGAGTTCCAAAGTGAGCCAAGTCCTCATACACCTGAGAAATTATATGCCACAAAAAGACAGTCATCTCTAAAATACACAAAATCATTTTGGGAGGACTTGTCAACTGCAATGGTCTGGCCTACCTTGGTATCATATCAGAATCTTCAGGTAGGTGGAATAAATGTGCACTGATAAAGCGTATTCAATACCATAAATATTGTTCTGTTTAGTAACAACATTCATTCTGAAAATTCTAATATGTTAAGAGAGAATATGAGATGTTCTTGTTTGTCAAATATGGGATTAAAAGACCAATAAGCTGTTTAAGATAAATAGATATCAAATATTAACAACATATGGCCTAAGATTTAAACATATGGCATTTAAGGGTAAATAAATCTTTTATTTGTGAAGCAAATTGGAATTCAATTATATTTGAATAAGTATAAAAATGACATAAAACCACCTGGGTCTTGGTTGGAACTTTAGGGAAAATTCTTCTTTGTAAGGCACTTTTTTGGGGAAAAGTACTGCTGCTCATGTCCACTAAATGTCAAAGGCTGGAGGTATGCGGAAGAAAAATAACAACAGAAGAAAAAGGGTAATCACTAGAACTTTTTGGATAAATATTAAATTATTTGTACTAAATCAAACACTCAAGTAATAATAATGAGCCTCGGTTTTAATTGTGCTCTGAAGAACTCAAGGCATTTATACATTTATCTTCTCACTTGGTGAGGGCCTGGTTGAGTTACACAGAGAACTTTATTACCATTTCACAACTGGAAGAACCATTGGTAATGGATCCTTGCTTTGGCTGTCCTCTGAGAACATACAGAGGTGCTTAGGTTCATTGGAGGGAGCCTTTACTGTTCAAAAAAGCAAGCCCCAAATTTCTTCATATTGATTGATGATCTTGAGCAGGTGGTGAAGGTCTTCAGTCAAGTTGGGAACACCATCTGAGGCCTGATGATTGGAGAGACAACTTCTGCTTTCCCACCAGTCCAGAGACACCCAGGGATTATGGCACAGGAATGGGTCTTTATAGATGCCCAAGAATAGGAAGAACTTGATAGCTTTGGGTCAAATTGACCTCTATTTTCCTAAATTCTAAGCTTTTCCTATGTGGAGGAAATTGAAGCTAAAGTAAATGTTTTATAACATGTGTCTTGGCCAGAATTCTGAGTTTGATAATCGCTGGTCTCATGGAAAAATGACCCAGATCATGACCCAGTAATTCACTTAGTTGAGGCTGAAGGCATGTTGGGCCAGGAAGTCAAGACAATTAAAGCTGCATACTAAGATATTCATTTTGGGTCCCTCATTGGTCTTATTTGGAAATGTCTTTGTTGTGCCATGGAGAGACGTTCAAGCCATCTTCCTGGTAAATTATGTGTATTCTGAGCTCCTAGAATAGAATTTCTTGATGTTCTCTCAAGAACACATTACACCCTTCCTGTCACTATCTGCCATTGGAAGCTGTAATCAACAAGAAAAACCCCTAATAACCCCGTTAACTTTCCCAAAGAAGAACTGTTTCCAGATGCAACAACTTCTGCTTCTCACATAGGAAACTGGCTGTGGGTCTCCTGTATTTTGTTGGGCAGCACAGGGGCTTGGGACTGTCTTTCGCAGGGGTCTGAGGATTAATGCTGAGACCAGAAAATCTACACCTCTCAAAGCACTCCCTCACTGAATTTGGCCAAACTATTCAGGATGGCCACAATTACCACTATCCAGATTTCCATATTTTGCCAGGATCCGGGCACTTGCTATTCTGAGGTCCTTGCTATTTAAGGTCAGTGGCCTTGAGTCTATGGTTTGGTTTGTATATTTTAACTAAAATGGTTACTATCTTGTGGTACTTCACTGTGTAACCACAGGGCTTCCCCACCCCACCCCATGCCAGGACATCTGGTCAGCAAAAAAGAAGTGTCCAAGCCCTTCTGTCTAGTAAGGTACCAATGGATAAGCCAAATGGATATTGATCACTTATTAAGTGTCAATGCCATCAAAAGCCTTGGAAACCCAAAGCAAGTTCTTCACTCAGCTTTATCTAAGGCAACGCTGTATATGTAGTAGCTAAATGTGGAGCACCCAGACTGAGGCCCCTCCTTGGGCAGCCCTGGGATGATTAATGAGCATACCTTGCAGTAAACTCAGCAGTCAGCAAAGAAATGTGGCAGACCCAGTGAATTTTATATCAATCTGGCTAGGCCAAGGAGAAGGTAGGGAAGAAGAATGAGGTTGGTTCACCTTATCTTGTGCTCCCATGTTCCTTCAAAGTTAAAGCCTGCCTGGGGCATGCAGTTCAATACCTCCTTATTCCTGTCTCCTGTCTTCATATAATTGAAGCCAATATGTCAGTGGTTTCCTGACACACAGACCCTTGGAGGAAAGACATACCCTCCTGTGCCCCCTACATTTCCCATCCAGACAGCAGAGTACAGTATGCATTTTTTGGCTGGAAGGGAGGTGATAGTATCAGCACAAAACTGGGTGTTTGTTTGCGGAAGCCATCCTAGACCCAGGGTTGACTTCCTGGGCGAGGCCCTTGTCACACAGGACCATGGTACTGTCCCTTGGGGTTTTGTTGCTTTCCAACTGAGGGCTCTGACTAGTCAACAGCCCCACTCAGAAAGTGCTAAACATCCCAGCCACACCCTAGCCTGCCATGACTTACCCTCCGCTTCCGTCTCTGTCCTCCCTTCATCTTCTCATAGAGGAGTTTCTTGTTCTAGAGTGAGGAGAAAAAAAAAAAAAAACAAAACAAAACATAAATGCAAAAGTATGGATCAAATTTGGTGAATGTCTATTTTAAAAGCAATACTTGGTGTGTCCCCTGGATATTTGCATACACATATTTTGGAAACAGCTAGATGAAAGGAATGTCATGTCAGAAAGATAGACCGCAAGAGAAAAGCTGGTGGCTGTATGGTTTTTTCACAAAGCTTTTCACGCAATGCCCCAGCACGCGTGTAATCAACGACCTCAAGACCAGGAAAGCATGGTGTCCTAAAACACAAGGCCGCTGGAGACCCATCTCCTCTCCATGAATGGCCTTTGTTCAAGATAAATAATTTTGTCTCAGCACTGCACTCCCTTTTTATGAACCATACACATAAACTGTCCTCTAGAGCCGAGTCTGATTATTAACAACAAACTTCTGCATGAATACACGAGACACTCTGACTTCTGCGGCTGTCCCTTCTGCAGCTCAACTCAGTGCACCCAGTCAACACAATCGGAAAACCATTTGGTCTATAACATTTTTAATAGAGTGAACCTTTTAAAAACTGCCAAAAAACTTCTTGGCAGAAAGGAAAGTTATGTTGTGGGGTGGGAGAGGGGAGGGCTCTGTTACCACAGTTTGTATAAGTGTTTCCACATATTGCTATATTTCAAACACACAATGGATTTAAATGAGCTCTAGAATATCAGACACATGCTCAGCAGATTTCCCTTCTATTGAGATTATAAAAGACAGAACACTTGACCTGAAGGCAGAATGGGAGAAAGGGATTTGGGTGTTTTATTTGTATTGCTTTATTTATTTGATTTTTTAATCAGAAGAGAAGTAATGTCTAAAAGAGGTGATTCCTCTTGCTCTAAATAAAATACCTTGATATTGACTTTTTTTTTAAAGGATATGACAAAGTTCTGGTGAGGAAAAAGTTTATGCAACATTTGCATCCTCTGAACTATCTGGTTATAAAGTTTTTTTTTTTAATAGTAGATTTGAAAGTAAAAATGACAAATGGCAAGAATGAGCTTCATCATTTTCATGCTCATTAAGATCTACCCCACCTGCAATTTACCTGAATTTCTTGCCCAACCTCAACTATGCAGGAGGCCGTGCCAGGAGTGAAGGAGCCTCCACTGTCCAAAACACAGGTACTGGCCCCAGTCTTGGTCTCCTGCTCACTGGGGAATGGACCAAGTTAACATCAGAAAGGAGAAAAGGCAGGCATGCTGATCGTGCCCTCAGGGAATTGAGGACATTGTGGCTGGGCTCCTTCCCCTCCGTCTATGAATATAAACAACTTGTGATGTGCAGAGACTGTCCTGGGCATTCATGCTAGAGTTATAAAAGGGAGGGTTCCATGGGGAAGGGGAGAGAACAGTTGTCCTTCATGTGCACTGTCCTGTGCAGCTGCCTGAGCCAGAGGAGTGCAGAGGGACCTGAGAGCTGGTGCCATGGAGTGGACTGCCAATCAGTCCCCACACAGTCCCACTGTGCCACAGCATTGTAACAGCAGCATCATTTCAATCTCTTGTAGAAGACTTTGGGGCATTCAAGGTGTGGTGGGACATGCCTGTCATCCCAGCTACTTGGGAGGCTGAGGCAGAAGGATCACAAGTTCAAGACCAACCTGAGCAACTTAGCAAGACCCTGTCTCAAAATAAAAAATAAAAAGGGCTGGGGGTGTAGCTCAGTGGTAGGTAGCATGCTTGCAGGTGCAAGGCCCTGGGTTCAATCCCTGCTACTTAAGAAAAAAAAAAATCTTGGAGATGTTTATACCTATATGAAATGCAAAAGGTCTGGCAAGACTTCTCAAAGATGGTCCCTGAGAGCTAGGGTAATAATTGGTAGGCTAATGCTTCCCCACCCCTGCGGGAAAGTGGTTGGGGCATTCTTCATAAGCCCTGCAATTATATGGATTTAAAGGCAGAGATTTGTAGGTATAGTGTGGAGATACACACACACACACACACACACACACACACACACCAAATGAGAAGAAACCAGTCACCACTCAAGATTATGCTGAGATTAGTCTGTTTAAGAAAGTCAAGGGTCCTGTTTTCTCTCATATGTGGAGGCTAAAGAGAAAATAGAAAGCCAGGGCGTGGTGGCGCACACTTGTAATCCTAGTACTTGGGAGGCTGAGACAGGAGAATCCAGGTTCGAGGCCAGCCTCAGCTACTTAGTGAGGTCCTCCGCAACTTAGCGAGACTGTTTCAAAATAAAGAATAAAAAATAGGGCTGGGGGTGTAGCTTGGAAGTAGAATGCCCCTGGGTTCCATCCCCAGTACCACACACACACAAAAAAAGAAAATAGGAAACTTCAGTTAAATGAGGAGAGAGCCCAGTAGAACAGTGGAAGGGGGTTGGAGGAGGGATGTAGGGAGGAGAAAAATGAGGTTTAAGGAAGAGAACAGTTCAAATAATGTTATGTCCATACATGAAGGTATCACTATCAATCTCATTAATATGTCTAGGAAGGGAGGAAAGGGAGCCAGGTGGGATACAAAGGAACATATACTAAGTGATGTGTACATTTGTGAATGGATCACTTTGAATTTTACTATGATGTGTAATTACAATGCACCAATAAAAGTATTTTTAAAAAGATTTTGGACAGTTTCTTGGTGCTATGGAGCATGTCTGTAATCTCAGTATTTAGGAGGCTGAAACAGAAGGATCACAGCCTCAACAACTTGGCAAGATCTGTCTCAAAAGAGAAGGGGGGAGGGAGGGGAGAGGAAAGGAGAGGAGAGAGATTGATTGATTGATTTTGGATAGCTTCCCAACTCCAGGTTTCAAATTCCATTCCTAAATGGAGTGAGGGAGGAGCTTCTTGTAGAAATGTCTGATGCTAGGACTAGACAGGGGAAGCATGGGGATGAATGAAGTTGGAATAGCTAATTAGGTCAGCAAGTAATGAAGTGCTCAAAAAGAAAAAAAATGATGAAGTCATGTCAGAAGGAAAGAAAAGCCAGGCTGAAGGGACTCTGGCCAAATCTAAGACAGCTGAACAACAAAATTAACAATGGGAATCCATGAATCTATGATGATATTAAATAAATAAATACTTTGATCAATTCAATTAATCAAATGACGGGTAGATAGATAGATAGATAGTAGATAGAAAGAAAAGGAAGCAGGGGAGACTCTTTATTAAAGTAAAATATCAACTGGTAAATGCAGAAAGAATAGGAGAATAAGATAACACCATTTTGCAACCACCGTAGTTAAAACTGGTTCTGGTAAGTGTCATCAATGGATGCTAAATTTGTTGGTTAAAAGTTTAACAGGACACAGAATATTTATGCAGTCTCAAAGTATTTTACCACAGATTAACTATAATTCCTAAGGGAAACATGATGATTTTACACTGGAGAAATGTGATAGGCACCACTTTAACAAAGAGACCAAAGGTAGAACTACCAATCATGGGACAAATTGACATCATGCACTTCCCCAATGTAAAGCACTAAGACAGACATATTGAAAAAGAGGAGCTGTTTATACATGAAGTTCCTTGTATTAATGTAAAAACTATCTATAGAGAAAACTATCTATAGAGGGAAAGGGAGCAGGGTGGGAACTGGAGAGAACACAAAGCAAATGCTGCATCCATATTTGTATTTCTCACTCTAAACCTTACTACGATGTATAATTACAATGCACAAAAAAGTATTTAAGTATGTTTGTTTGCTATCATTTGTGTCTGAACAATAATGAAAATCTTGCAGTTTTCTAAAAAAAAAAAACAAAAAAGAAAAGGCATAACTATGCAGAAGCTTCAAAAGTTGATCTCAGAGAAGTAGAAAGGAGAATAGTGGTTACCAGAGGCTGGAAGAGGGACAATGGAGAGAGGATGGTTAATGGATACAGGGGGGCCATTGGATGGAAGGCATAATTACCAATGTTCTATAGCACAGTTGAGTAACCAGAGTTGACAACAGTTAATGTAAATTTCCAAATAGCTAGTAGAAAGAATTTTAAATGCTCCCAACACAGAGAAATGATCAATGTTTGGATATGCCAACTACTCAGATCTGATACCCAATATGCATGTACTAAAATGTCACACAACACCCCATATGTTGAAAGAAAGTTTTATAGTCACAACTTGAGTTTAATTACATGGAAGCCCAAGACAAACTCAAACTGAGGATCGCTGGACTTCTCAATCTGAGGTCATGAAAGACAAAGAAAGTCTGGGAGGGTCCTCATCCCTCCTTTCTCCTAGGGCTCAGACTCGAGCTATGATCAACTAGTGATGAAAAGGTAAATAAAGCATTTGGAAGTGAGAAACATTTGCCTCTTGAGACAAATTTTTCCTATGTGAATAACACTCTGCAGATAAAGTGTGAAGAGTGGGAGGATTGACATCAACAGTGGTCAGCCTTTGGTCAGCACTCCTCAATGCCATTACGCACACCGCTGTCTGAAAGCAACCAGTCTCTAATAGAACTCCACAGGACTGATGCACAGGATATGCTATGAGTGATGAGCCACGAAAATGAGGAGAATTTACTATTGTATTATATAATACAATTGCTATTATTACTCATCTGCATATTACCATTACCTAACACCGGGCCCAGAAGGCATATGATATGCATTTAGTAAATGTGTTTTGTTGCATTAACAAAGAGAAAGACATGCAGGAAATAAGACAGACACTGATATTTATAATATGTGAATCATTGCTAAGGATGCAGCTCAGCTCCAGCTAAGGTCAAAAGCAGGGAAGTATTAGTAGCAAATAAGGAAGCAGGGTCTTGTGCACAGTTCTATTATGAAAGATGACTACTTTGTTAATGTAAAAGCTGAGCTGAAGTTGAGCTGAAGACAAGCTTGAGACTATCATCTATATAAACATGGAGGAAGGTCTGTGGTTCCCAGCTTAGTAGACGTACTCAACTCACACTTCGATGTGAAGGTCAAGCAAATCCTGTTTTATTACTTGGTGTTAATGAGAAAATAAACAAGGAAACTTCGGTTTAAACAAACACATAATTACAGATGATAAATGGTGTGTAAACAAACATTGTTCTTGGTCATTGATTTGTGATGGTACTTTTGTCTTTTACATGTGGTCCTCAATTCTAGTCTTTAGCTCTGATGAGGACAAAGAACGGAAATGACTGAGGGAAACCCAAGTCAACATTTAGAGAATGAAGCAAAAAGGATGAGGGACAGTGGCTGGCCTCTTGCTGCAGTATGGGGAGTGTGTGGAACTTGGTGAGAGACAAGATCTTCAAGAAGAGCTAAGGAAAGTTGGAAAAGGAGAAGTTTCCATCTCCCCCACTCCATCACATCACAATTGGGCTCTCTGCCCTTCCTTGGACCTTCTTTCTTCCTTTTCCTCACTTCTTGCCTCCTTGTGAGGTTGGACACCTTCCCCCCTGAGATTTCGGTGCTACCCTCGTCAGTGCTTTGACTTCTTCAAGGGCTGGTCAGCCACACTGGCCCTGAGCCCTGGATTTTCCTCTACCCTAGTCTTCCATTTTATCCAGTTATTATGCTCAGCCCTAGCAGTACAGCTAGAATATGAATGCAAACAGTTCTAAGTTGAGATCATTTTATTCTCATGCTATTCATCTCAACTACAAGACTGTAAGGTCTTTTGAAGTCCAGTACTCTGTCTTGATGAATATTATATACCAAGCATCTCACATAGTACCTGAAACAAAGCAAGCTCAGTATCTTCATTTTGCTCCCGGTTTCCATGGACCTTGCTTCTGTTTGAAAATACTTTGTCCATCTCTTGTGGATCCCTTCCCAGTGTTCCTTAGTGATCTTCTACTTTCCCTCCTTCTACCTGCTCCCTTTTTATTTCCTCCTTCCTCTCTCCTTTTTTTTTTTAAAAATGCCCTCAGAGGAAAAGTTCATACTGTTTATTTCATATAGACTGGCATTTCTCTTCTTTCCTCTTCATGCATTTATGCCATATAACAATATTTGCTAGTTTTTCCCCTTATGAAATGTGATAGATTCTCACACTTCTTTACTATATTTAAAACTATCATAATTGAAATTACTCCCTATTTTTTTTTCCTTCCTGACCTTTAACACTCCACCAGGACAACTTTTACAGAAGGATTTCATGATTGCAGGCTTCTATTCAAGAACCTATAGACCTTTCTCTAATTCAACATGTTTAAATTCTACTAGTAGGCCTAAAGTGGCTCCACAAAACACTTCTCCCTAACAGAACTGCAAGGAAGAAAGAGAGAGAGGATGAATCATGCAAATTGGAAAAGAAAATTAACTTAGGAGTATTGTTGCTTTAGTTTTGAGCTTTCAGTATTCCCAGTAAAGTAGGAAGCAAAGTTGTTTGCCATTAATGAGCTATGAGTGGATTGAGGACTTCAGAAGGGCTTAGGCAGTTTGGAAATCTACTCACATACTCTTTCAGTCACTCATTCTACAGACATATTGACCACCTACTATTGTGTTTGAATTAAGACTAAGTATTCCCCCACTTTTCTCACACAGCTTTAGCATTTGATTACATAGGCCCAACCACAGGAACCTAGACATCTTCCCATTCAGTTTTAATCTTGTTTGGCTCATTGTTCCAGCCTGCTGGGATCTTCTTGAATCCCAACTCTGTCATCTAGTGTTATCCCATCCAAGTTAGTGTCATCCTCTGAGGATCTGATAAGTACACGTGCTATATTTCTATTACAAACATTGATTAAAAAATGTGGAGTGGAGTAGCGCTAAGACATGCAGGACGCCAGGTAAAATCTCCCACCACATTAACATGGATTCTTTAACGAGCTCCTTTTGGTGCAATTTTGTTGCCGAGGTCGTGTCTCTCCACCTCCTCCAAGAGGAGATCATAAAAGATCTTGTCAAATACTTTGCTGAAGTCCAAATGCACCATGCCCATATCATCTCCCTCATCAAGCTAGCAAGTAAATGAATAATGCTGGCAAATGGAAGAATACATCTAGATTGGCAAGACTCGTTTTCAGCACACCAATGCCAAGTGGTCATGATTGCTTTTTCCAAGTGCTTATAAACAATTCCCTTAACTGACAACTACACATACTTGCCTGTGACTGACAGAGAGCTCACTGCTACACACTTAGAAATTCTCTCTTTCCATAAGTCAGAATTGCATATGTCTACGCTTGGGCATCTTTTCCCCTTGCTTCTGCATAGATCATCTCCCCTTAGAGATCACACTTGCAAGTTTTTTGGCATTTTTTAAAGATCATTTGCTTTTGATAAAATCCTGTGAGTGGCATCAAACACTGGTGACACTTAAGAATGATGTGGCATGGACTGTGGAGTAGACTAGATTAACAGCCACTGGAGACTCTATAGCTGGTGCGATCGATTTTAGTTCACATCTCTTTGGATGAATTTGTTATATTGCTATATAGACACATGAGTGTAGTTTGCGATGATAACCACTTAAAGTCCCTCTCAACCAGAGATTTCTGAAAAATCAGCTTCCAAACCATTTCTCTTCTCTCTCTCTCTCTCTCTCTCTCTCTCTCTCTCTCTCTCTCTCTCTCCCCCCCCCCAATATTGCTCATCTCCACCATCACACCTTCAGAATACTAGGGTGCTATATCTACTAGCAGCTGAGATTGGACTTACCCACTTGCCCAAGCCCGGGTAGTCATGCTCTGGATCAAAGAGGTGCTGGTGCAACTGGAATTCTCGACTGAACTCTGCTGTGTCAGGGGTGTTTTCTAGACATCCATCATCTACTGCAAACAGCCAAAGGTTTTGAGGAATGGTCACGGCATTTATTGTTAATTATCAAAAACATCTAGACATGCAAAGATCAAGTCTATTCCTATCAACAACTCTAAGACACTTTCTTCCTGGGATCCAGTCTCCCTGTTGGATGGGACTGCTCATTCCAAATTCCCACTCTTGCAATAGAGACCTGTTGGCTGTTCAACAAACCTACTTCTTTTTCCTTCTTGGCACATGATGAGGCTAATTTTCTGGCCTTGCTCTACAATCAGGTAGAAGCATATGGCTGAATTGGGGCCAACAGAATGTAGGCAGATGTGATGTACTCCACTTCCAGACCTGACCCATTTAAAGCTCTTCTGATGCTCAACTCCCCCTTCTCCCTATCTGCTGGTCTGCACCCTGCATGTTGCTCACCATGGCAACTGTGGGTATCAAGGGTAAAGATGGCAGTCTGGACCTGGATGGGCCAGCACCACCACCCCTTTGCCCACCCCTGGAAAGACTTTACACAAGTGAGAACTAAATTTCTATTGTGTTGAGCCACTAAAATTTTTTCATCTGTTATAACAGCAAGTGTTTCCTTAACTTAAATACTTTCATGCCATGTGACTCCCTTGGCTTTATCTTAAATGCACTCTTTAGAAGCCACTTCAGCATCTTTGAGAAAGTACACTTCACAAAAGCAACAACGATCCTTTAGAGAGTGCTTGGTGGTATGTGTCATAGTGCAAGGGTTTGCACTTTGTAGTTAGACACACCAGCACTCATGGATCAAATCCCAGCTCATAAAAGATAGACAGATTTAGTTCCTTGGGAAAGTTAGCCTAGCCTGCTAAGTCCCTTTATTGATCTATGAGATGCAAATAATCAAATACTTACCTTACAGAGTTGCTACAAGGAAGAGATGATCCTATATGGAACAGCTGCAAAATAGGTTCCTAATATGTTTTAGTTCCCTCCCCACAATCTCCCTTTGAATGACAGTACATTCTGTGGTTGCTCTTTGAAACAAAGCATGCCTTCCATTCAAACCAAAGGAAGAAGTTTATCCCACTTGGCTGCCACTTTTACTTAAGCCCTACCATTACTAAGCATGATGCTCTAAACGTGAGTCTTTTTTTTTTTTTTTTTTTTTTCCTGTCTTGAATGGGCTTTAGATACTACCTTAGAAAAGGGAGACAGAAGCCTGGTGTGGTGGCGCACGCTTGTAATCCCAGTACTTGGGAGGCTGAGACCGGAGGATCCGGGTTTGCAGTCAGCCTCAGCTACCTAGTGAGGCACTCTGCAACTTAGTGAGACCCTGTTTCAAAATGAAGAATAAAAATTAGGGCTGGAGGTACAGCTCAAAGGTAGAATGCCCCTGAGTTCAATTCCCAGTAGCACAAAAAAAAAAAAGGGGAGACAGGGGAGAGACTGCAAATTGTTCGGGGTTGAGGGAAGAAAGAGGGTCCCTTTTAGAAGGATAATGGTGCATCAAAGTCAACACTGCAAGGGCATCTATTGGCAATTAGCCAGGTTGTCTAGCTCTTGGGACTGCTCTGAAGCCTTCCAGCAGCTCTAAGTACACAATTTTTCAGCTCTTAGCAGCATGAAGCTAGAGTAAAAGTCACTGGTATTGTGAACAAACCCCATGTGGCTCGAATATGGCTGCCCACTCTTCACTGAGCTTTTTCTGAAGTCTTTACCTACAGGGATTAGCAAACAGAGCATTCAAGCTGCCTGCAGGTGGCAGCTTTACAACTTTTTCATCCTGGTTTCTCAAAGACCTCAGAGTGGGCTGAGAAAGATGCAGAGATAAAGCCCTGCTCTGGGAAAGAAAGATCTGGGGCCTGAAAATGTGCCCTAGGATTCACATCCTCACTCTGCGGCTGGGAGCTGTGCTACTCTTGGCTGTGGTTCAGCTGTGATTCAGAGATGGTGGCAGGCGAGAGGGACTTGAGGTTTTGCTCTCTGATAGTTCACCTGTGCTGTGCTGTCCTGTACATGATTCTCTGCAATGCTCACAAATCACAGCTCAATTTAGCAAGTGATTTCCCTTTAGTTTACTGATTGTGGTAAAACAAAAATAATGCAGAATATGTCAGCTAAATGGAAGGGTAGCAATAGAGATGGCAGGTCATCTTTAACAAGAACTTGTTCGATGGAATTAGAGTTTTATACAATTTTATCTGTTTACTTTGATCACTCTCCTCTCAGAGTCCCAAATGCACAAAACTAATACCTGATTACACAGGTCTTTATTTTTCTTTTCTCAGCATTACCT
Organism: Graphiurus murinus; assembly: GCA_004027655.1. Taxonomy (NCBI): domain Eukaryota; kingdom Metazoa; phylum Chordata; class Mammalia; order Rodentia; family Gliridae; genus Graphiurus; species Graphiurus murinus. The sequence goes on along the minus strand of PVLC010000423.1, from coordinate 119,933 downwards.
AGAACCAAAATGTATGTTTTTTTTTGTTTTGTTTTGTTTTTTTGCGGTACTGGGAATTGAACTCAGGGGCATTCTACCTCCGAGCTACACCCCCAGCCCTATTTTTTATTCTTTATTTTGAAACCAAGTCTCACTAAATTGCGGAGGGCCTCACTAGGTAGCTGAGGCTGGCCTCGAACCCGGATCCTCTGGTCTCAGCCTCCCAAATGCTGGGATTACAAGCGTGCGCCACCACGCCCGGCTTCAAAATGTATGTTTTTAAGACACTGGTTGTATCACTCTTTCACAGAGGAAGAGACTGAGGCCCCAGGAAGTGGACTGACATACTGTAGTTGACACTACAACTCACATCTCTTGGCACAAGCTGCAGATCTTTTTCCATTCTCTCATAACAGTGGGTCTCAAACTTTAGTGTGCACCAGAATCATGCAAAGGGCTGGTTACTACACAGAGGGCTGGGCTCCAGCTCCAGAGTCTGTGATTCAGTAAGGGCCTGAGAATCTGCATCTCTAGTAAGTCCCCAGGTGGTGCTGACACTGCCGGTCCCAGGATCACACTTTCAGAACCATCATACTCCACTATAGCTAATCAGTTCAATCAAATGCCCATGGAGACTGCTGCTCTCCAAAGTTGGAGCTGGTCTTTCTCCCCACCCATCCAAAGCTTTGCAAGCAAATAAAAGGTGGCTAAAGAGATTGAGCCAGGCAGTGATTCAGGGTTTCCAGCCTTCCTGGGCCAACAGCCCCACATTAGCTTGGTCACATCCAACTATTCTGCTTGTTCCATTCAGCCACAGAGGAGCATCTTCTTTCAGAGAGACCCCTTCAGAGAGAGCCTGTCTTGTAGCTAGTGTTAGGGTTTCCAATTTCCTACCCAAACCTCTCCTTTCCATGGGACCCCAAGGGCATGTTCATTACCTGTCTTTCCAACAGGACAGGGATTCGGAGGGTCAGGGTAGCCCTGGTCCTCACTGAAGTCCTTAGGAATGTTGTCACCTGTCAATTCTGCCACAATGTTGGGGATGTTGCCGAAAGGACCCAAGTGCTGCAGACCTTCATGAGCTCCACCTGCCAAGAAAGCAGAAGTTCATTCTGGTGCAACTAAATTCCTTTTAACTAAGATTTACTCAGGTGTACCATACAGGCAAAGCACTGGGCTCTCTGCTGTGGGGAGAGAAAAATAAAACTTTTCCTGCTTTCCAGGGGTTTAGAACTTTAGCCACAGAAACAGACTCTGTGTGTGTGTGTGTGTGTGTGTGTGTGTGTGTGTGTGTGTGTATTCCACACAAGGGAGTTTATATACCAGCTATAACACAAATGTTAAGATAGCAATATGGAACATGGAAAAGGGAATTCATTTGGCTGGAGGGATGGGAGGGCTTTTTGGACAAGTTGGAATTCATGTGGCGCTGACACTAAGACTTTGGAAGCTGGGGGAGGGGGACAGGGACAGATAGGGAGGCAGTTGCCATCCAAGTAGAACAGGCTGAAAGAACATTATGATAAAAAAGATAAAGGAAAAAGTCACTATCCTGCCCCTCCGGTGCAACCACTTAAAATGTGATATGTTTACTCCAATATTTTCTCCTATGTGTATCTTTTTATGCATAAATATTTACTCACTTTTCATTTCATATTAAAGCCCGAGCCTCTTTCCATTTATCTGCATGGGTTCTATTCCCGTAATCATAAATGACTATGTAGTTTTTTATCCAATCACTGTACCATGACATATTAACCATTCCCCTATTGTGAGACATTTAGTGTTTCCCAATTTGCTTTAGGCATTTAATTTTTTCCATATTTTGGATTAATTTTCCTCAGGATAAATTCCCAGAAGTCTAATTACTGGGTCAAAGGCTATAAACATTTTTTATGGCTCATGATATTGTACTGCCAAATATTTTCCAAAAAGGAGATACTAATTTATAAAATATCACCAATAAAATATGAGAATACCATTTTTACAACATCATCACTAGCATCAGGTTTTATAAACATTTTATATTTTCTTTGATAATTTAAATTTAGAAAAATTTAATAAAATGGGAAAATTACTTTTATTTTTAAATGCCTTTCATTGCCATCTTAGTCAAATATTTCTCATTGTTTATTTACAAGCTTTGCTTTCTTTTTTATGACTTGTCTGTTTATGATATTACAGTTACAATGTTTCTCTTATCAACGTGTACAGGCATTTTACATAATAAAGATATCAGGCCTTTGGCTGGCACATTTTCTGCAAATATTTTCCCATGTTGTCTGACTTTGAATTCTGGTTGTTATTACAATATTTTACTAACATGAGTTTTTAATATTTGGATAGTCAGACTTGTTTTTATTCTCCTGTGTGATTTCTTCTTGTCCTTCTAAACTTGCCAAGTTGTTGCCCCTCCAGAGGTCTACCCACACTTGGATACTTCTGTTAGTTTTTCTATTTTTTTTTAAATTGACTCTTTGTCCATATGTTATTTATTTTGGTGTATGTAAAATAGTTAACCTATTATCCCACCAACATTTGTTAAATAATTCTGTCCTTTCCCACTTATTTCATGCCTCTGACAAACTTCTAAGTGCCTCACACATAACCACAACCTTCTCAGAGCACCAGCACACAGCAATGAACAAGAATAACTTGCATTGGTTGCATAATTTGCTTTACTACTTCTATGCACAAGCATCTCAGTTTCTTCTGGACTCTTTCATTTCTTGTAGCCTTAACATTTTATAAAGTTTAGGAAGCTTCCTTTCCCAGCAGAGAGCAGATCATTTCTTGGAAGGGTTTCATGCTTATCAACTTTATTGAAGACACAGGAGCACCCGACTCATAACTGCCTTAATACACAACCATTCTGTACACAGACTTATACAAGGGAGGCCAACTCAGAAACCAAAAGGTGACTTGGCATTCGTGAAATGAGAGCCAAATCTGGTGACTATACTCTGTGCTTCCACCGCCCCAACATGACCTTGCCAACTGGCCAGATTACCCAGGTCCCGCTAGATGAGGTTCCTTCGTGGAGGAGCACAGGCACTTGCTTTTGTATGTTTGGCTGAACCAACTCCCCTTTGGATTGCCATGTTTATTCTTTGGGAACCTAAACATATTCGGTAGGATCATGGCTAGATCTGAGTCCTGGGAGCTGTCTTGTCTCTTGGAAATGACTTTGCATCACTTTGTTATATTACGTATGATGAAAGTTTAACCTTAAAAGGACCATCTTATCTCCATGAATTCCTCTTAGTCCTCATATACCACCAAGTGGCTGGGTTGTTTGAGAGTGGGGTAGCCTGCAAAATTTCTACGATTGAAAAAAAAATGGTATTTCTTCTGTGTACTACTACATCATTATTTTTGTAAATTTTCCATGTGAATATTTAAAATTAAGTATTTTATATAACCTGTATAGAAAATATCAATTATTCAACATTATGAATTGTATTCTTTAATGTCTTTACTCATATTTTATTACAATCTGATGTCTACATGTTAAGATCTACTACTACTGATAAGCATCTATCAGTTTCTTCTTTTATTTCTTACTGTTCTCATTTTATCATTTTTGACACTATGCTAGTTGGCATCTTCAAGGATACAAATTCTTCATTTTAATTGGCTATTAAATAAAAATTAATTCATAAATCATACCTCAAGTCATAGTTCTATTAACCAGCTACTCTCATTCCATTGACTTGCCATCCTTTTAATTTTAACCTTTCTGTGTCTCTCTGATAATTTATCCAATTCACACTGTGGTAGCTGCTTCTGGAGGGACTCTAGGGGCACATATTTATTATCCCACATTAATCTCAAAGCTTCAAATATAATGTAGATTTATCATTCCACTTGGTACCCATGTATTTGACGCTTTGTATAATCTTGGCACTGTAGCCTCCGCTGGGCTGGCTATAGGGCATGCTCTCTGGTGTGTCAATACATGCCTCAGCTTTTGAAAGCACCCTAGCACTAAGTGCCAGGAATTATCCAGCTTGGCTCAAGGGGGAATGCATGTCTTAATGCTCCATTAGTAATTAATGAAGGAAGCAAACACAGTTTTCCTTATGGTAGGCCTGCCAAGGCTCTGTTTACCTCTGTGCACCAGTGCCATTAAGATGAATGCAGCACTTGTTAGGAAGCAACAGATGTTTAGAACCAGGCTGAGATACTAGAACACAAGCTCTTTTCAAACTACACTTAATGACATCAAATCAAGACACACTCACTGAGGTAGGAACCTTGGGAGATGTGTGGAACTAAAAAAGGCTGTCCTGTGCACTCCAGGGGCTGAAATTTTATAGTCAACTGAGCACACATGGAAAATAATTTTAAAGTTATGTAGGTGCATAGTTATCTGGCTCCTTATAGTGTTTAGAATATGTTGATCTATTACACCTGAAGCCATGTTCAACCAAAATGTTATGATGCTATGGGTGATATTTGGTCCATTCTTATGTTACATTTCTTCACTATCTTACATTAGCTGCACTAACAACCAAACACATGTTCTAAAATGATTAATTATTCAAGCCAGGTATGCTGGCTCATGCCTGTAATCCTAGTACTTGGGAAGGCTGAGGCAGGAGAATTGCAGGTTCGAGGCTAGCCTTAGCCAGTTAGCGAGGCCCTCAGCAACTTTAGTACAACCCTGTTTCAAAATAAAAATAAAATAGGGCTGGGGATGTAGCTCGCAGGTATAATTCCCAGTACCATAAGTAAATAAATATTAAAATGATTAATTATTCAATGACTTTAAAAATATTGATTGAGCACATTCTATGTAGTAAGACCTGGACTAAATACTAGAGGGCGAATGACCTAGATTAATGTGGATCCTGCTTTTGTAGAGTTTACAGTCTGTAGGAAAACAAAAAGAAGCAAATGCTTACAATGCAGCCAGTGGCCATGCACTTATAATATAACTAGGGTAAAAAAAAGGATGTCACAGTTGTGTACGGAAGAAGAATCTAGATCCTTCCAGGACATGGATGTCTCCCTGCAGGAAGCAACATATCAACGATTTTGCTAGGTGCTATAGAAAATAAAAATGTGAAAGGCATGGTTCCTGCTCTCTAGTTGGTTCTGCAGCCTAATTGGTTGTTCAAGACTAATACAATAAACCAGTAGAGTATAATAAGATACAGTCACCAATGCAGTTCATTGTGGAATAGATGACAGATGGTGGTGTAGAGACGAGAGCACTGTACAAGGGAGTTGGAGGGAAGTTAAGAAGGCCTGATTCAAGGCTGCCGCTGAAACTCAGGAAGGGAGTGACAAGGATAGGCTTTCGAGTGGCCACAGCATGAGTAGGAATAAGATCTGCAGTGATGCACAGAAGAGAGGAGAGCCAAAAGTCTGTGAGGTTTCCAAAGCCTAGAGATCTGTTGGTTTGAGAAAATAACACCACTGGTCAAGACAGGATCTTTCACTTCCAGCTTTGAAATTATTTCAGGTAATGAATTCTATCCTGCGATGACACTATCTGTTTCCACCACGGCCATGGCATTCTATAAATAGCTCTAAAAAATATTTCATTGTTGTTAATGAGCTTTAAAGCCCAGTTTTGTTTATATGTCTTATATAATAAGATTGGTTCACATGGCTGTTTATTTCCAGATTGTAGCTATTAAGAGGTTTTCTTTGTATCATCATGACAATAAAGTTGTACTCAGTTGTAATGCTCAGAGACAACTGGAGGGTCAAGTGAGGAAGAAGGAAAAGACAAGCCGGGCGTGGTGGCACACGCTTGTAATCCCAGCATTTGGGAGGCTGAGACCGGAGGATCCGGGTTCGTGGCCAGCCTCAGCTACTTAGTGAGGCACTCTGCAACTTAGTGAGACCCTGTTTCAAAATAAAGAATAAAAATTAGGGCTGGGGGCATAGCTCAGAGGTAGAATGCCCCTGAGTTCAATCCCCAGAACCACCAAACAAACAAACAAAAAAAAACCCCAAACCAATAAAAAAACCCAAAAAAACTATAAAACTATTTAATATTACAGGGTATACAACAAAATAACTATATTAAGTGGTCACAGTTGCCATGATTTTTAAAATTCTTTGTCACCCCCCTTATTAGAAGTTATTAATCCCAATCATACCAAACTCTTTTGGTACTAATGCATAGTATATAAATAAATAAATTGAGAGTGGGATCAAGGCCCTGTAAGTCCAGTAAGTCTCGTGTGTGTGTGTGTGTGTGTGTGTGTGTGTGTGTGTGTGTGTAAGTTGCTAAGGGCCTTGCTAAATTGTTGAGGCGATGCTCAAACCTGTGATCCTCCTGTCTCAGCCTCCCAGGTACTAGTATTACAGGTGTGCTCACCATACCTGGCTACTCTTCTAATTTGCTCTATAGGTACAAGTGGGGATCTTGTGAAAATGCAGATTTTGACTCAGTAGGTGAAGGGTGGGGCCTGAGCTTTGCATGTCTAACAAATTCCCAGGTGGTGTTCATGGCTGCTGGTCCAGTCACAAGGGGCTAAAAAAATGAGTCAAGTTCCTTAGAACCTCATATAAAATAAGATTCACTTAGCTCTGGAAGAGAGCATCCAAGGGTGCCAATCTTGCTTTATGGAATTTGCTACATCCAGTGTGGCCACTGAGAGCCTTTTCAGAAGTTGCTGTAGCTGCAAGTTTAAGTCCTCTGACTTAAGGTTTTACTTTAATTAAAGAGGTATCACTCCCTCACATATCACAAGAAAAGGATCCTGCAGCACTATTTTTCAGTCACACAAATCCTGCAGAAACTGGAAGTAAATGCCTCCCTGGCAGGTCCCTTCTCATGGTACAAACGGCTTTTGCAAAACCCAGTGGCATCACACCATGGTGCCAGAGCTCCACCTGGCTAGGCCATTGTCTTGATAGAAGTCAAGAATGATCAGAAATTAAAAAAAAAATAAATGGGACTTTGACCACTCCCCACCTCCTCTCTCCTCTTTCTTTGGGTATTGTTCTGGTTTCAATAGTTTCAATGTGCTTTTATATCCTTATTTAAAATGTTCTCATGAGGTCAATAGTACAGAATTACTACTCAAAAAGCTGAGTGTGGTGGCACTCAGCTTACAGTACACACCTGTAACCCCAGTACTTGGGAGGCTGAGACAGGCGGATGGAAGGTTTGAAGCCAGCCTCAGCAATGCAGTGAGGCTTACATCAACTTATTGAGACCCTGTTTCCAAATAAATAAATAAAATAGGGCTGGGGGTGTAGCTTGGAGGTAGAATGCCCCTGGGTTGGATCTGCAGACACACACACACACACATACACACACACACACACACACACACACACACACACACACACACACATTACTACTACTACTCCTCATAATCACAAATGACCAGTCAGTCCTGCGAGATGGTTACTTGCCTAACATCACTCAGCAGGTTGGTGTTATTTTGGAGTCTGGGGTTCCCGTGCTGTACTGTTTTTACTCCAAATGGCACTGGAAAAGCCCCGACAGGGCCCCAGCAGCCCGTCAGTACCAGTGGGTTCCTGCCTCTCCAAAGCTAGCCCTAGCCCCCAGGCAACAGTGCCCAGGAAGACCTGTGGGGTAACCGGGCCTCTTGCGGTCTCTAGCTCGCTCAGAGGGCCCACGGTGCCCGTGACCAGGGGTTTGGTTTCCCACTGCAGAGCCAGCAGCAGCAGCAGCAGCAGAACCGCTGTGAGATGGGAGGCCAGCTGTTGTCCCCGCTGTCCTGGTTCCTTTGCGTCCCAGCGCTGCCTCTTGCCAGCAAGCTCCAGTGTTCAGACAGGGCCCCTGCCCGGCAGCCTTTCCCTCCCAATTTGATCACACCCTGACAAGCTTGCAGCCAGCAGAGTACGCTCGAGACCCGTCGCCCCACGCTGAGGCCGTCCATGGAATCGTGCAACTGGGCATCGGTGCTGGGCAATAAAGGCAAATTGTGGCGGGGCAGCCCGGTGCCAAGGAGCCAGTCACCAGCCTCATAAAAAGGGAGTTCCGTGAGCGGAGCTGGCAGGGAGCAGCCGCACGCTCCTCAATACCCACCATTCAGCGGGAGGGAGAGCGTCCAGTCTGCACTCAAGCTAACCACTAACGGCAGGCGCTAAAAATACCCACGGCCTCGGCCTTCGCTCCTCCAGCGAGTCTCCACGCGTCATTTATAAAGTCATGGCCAACTTTTCTTTTCTTTTTTGTTTTTTTTTTTTCTTTCCATTTTTCTTTGCGCGTGCGTGCGTGCGTGCGTGCGTGTGTGTGTGTGTTTTCTGGGGATTGAACCCAAAGGCTAGGAGTGTATCTTCCAGCTACACCCCAACCCGGTTGTTGTTGTTGGTTTTTTTTTTTTTTTTTTAATTTTTTATTATGAAACAGGGTCTCACTAAATTGCAAGGGCCTCACTAAGTTGCTGAGGCTGGCCTCAAACCTGTGATCCTCCTCTCAGCCTCTCAAATACTGGGATTATAGGCCGGCACACCACACCTAGCCAGCTTTTCTTTTTTTAATGAATGGGGAGCCTGAAGCACTCAGGTTATTCCTAGGAATGGCTGCCCTCCTTTGGCTTTTCCTCCGACTCCTTACAGAAAGTTGAGGGTGCAAGGGAAATAGCACTTGGAAAAAAGAGGAAAGATGGAGAGGCACTCAAAGCTCCGGGGCCACAGCTAGAAGGAGGGCGAAGGGGAGCCGGCTGAGGAGGCCACAGAGCAGGCCAGGCTCCGTGAAGCACTGGAGCACAGGCACTGAGCGGGTCCTTGTCATAAGAAGCCCCGAGGGCCACACTAAGGAAGATCTCACTCTCTCGCCCTGAGAATTTGTTTTTTCCACAACCTGAGGTAAACACATGTTTATAAAACATGACCAGAGGCTTCCTTGCTTGGCTTCTGAATGATCAGCGCCTTGCTTTCTCCTTCTTAGCACAGTATTTGGGCTGTGTCATCCCACAACACTTTCCCCCACTTGAGCAAAGAAGATGGAGGTGAGAGCCAGGCATGGTGGTGCATGCTTGTAACCCCAGCATTTGAGAGGCTGAGGCCAGAGGGTCCGGGTTCGCAGCCAGCCTCGATACCTAGTGAGGCACTCTGCAACTTAGTGAGACCCTGTTTCAAAATAAAAAATAAAAAATAGGGCTGGGGGTATAGCTTGGAGGTAAAATGCCCCTGAGTTTAATCCCCAGTACCGCAAAAAAAAAAAAAAAAAAAAAAAAAAGATGGAGGCAAGGAGAGAGGACTGGAGAAAGACTAACATGTTGGCCCTTATTCAAGGGCAAAGAGCTCTAAGGAAACAGCCAATGTAAGGTAGGATCTGACATTTTAAACATCTAACGTCTATGTTTCTGCTTCCTGCAACACAAGTGGGCTAAAAGAAATACAAAGAACTGAGCAATTTCTGTATGTCCATCCTCAAAATCAACTCTATGTAGTAAAACTTTTTTTTTAACCTTTGTTTCCTGCTGAGAAATGAAAGGCCTAAAATGCAAACTTTATGAAAAACACCTATTTTTATCTACCAAGAATCCACAGACAATATTTATTTATTTCTTTTGTGGCGCTGGAGATTGAACCCAGGGGCATTTTATCTCTGAACTACATCCCCAGCACCATTTTATTTTTTATATTGAAACAGGGTCTCACTAGGTTGCTAACAGTCTCACTGAGTTGTTCAGACTGATTTTGAACCTGCGGTCCTCCTGTCTCAGCCTCCCAAGTACGAGGATTACAGGCACATACCACCACGCCCAGCTTCACAGACAAAATTTAAAAAGTCGTGTGTGTGTGTGTGTGTGTGTGTGTGTGTGTGTGTGTGTACTCTTTTAAAGCTTCCTGTTATTAGGGACCTGGAGTCAAACCCACCTTCTGCCACACTATGTGATTCCAATCTTGTTGCTTCCCAACTTCCTTCCTTTTAACCTGGGGATAATATGCTTGTGGGAGTAACAAATCAGATATTGTATATAAAATGCTTATCTCAGCCGGGCGTGGTGGCGCACGCTTGTAATCCCAGCATTCGGGAGGCTGAGACCAGAGGATCCGGGTTCGTGGCCAGCCTCAGCTACCTAGTGAGGCACTCCGCAACTTAGTGAGACTCGGTTTCAAAATAAAGAATAAAAAATAGGGCTGGGGGTGTAGCTCGGAGGTAGAATGCCCCTGAGTTCAATCCCCAGTACC
>PVLC010000423.1:81106-109717 GCA_004027655.1 Graphiurus murinus | reverse complement strand
TAAATAAATAAAATAAAATGCTTATCTCAGTGCCTGGGATATAGCAAGCACTCAGTAAATGTTAGCTGCAGTCATTATCTAATCATTTCCTAGTGGCACAATGAACACAGAGCATAGACTTCTCATTCTGATGATCCCAGTACTGCATGTGGACTCTCGATATAGAACAGCTTGAAGCAACTGAGCTCTTTGCTAACATCAGTGCTTCCTTATTAATTTAAAACTAAATGGTTCAATGAATACTTGAGTTCATGCTACTTTTTTTTTTCCAGACAGCTTCCCCATCCCCACCCAGGTGGTCTAATCCCTTCTCTTAAGGAGCTTGGCCTCCAGTGACAGGAGACAAGTACGTACACATAAACACATATCTGATGTAAGCCAGTTTGTTGGGAGAGACCATGAGCACACTGGGGAAGTGTATCTCCTTGCATGAGAAATGAGCACATAACCAGGTACCCTCAGACGCAGACATTATTGCCTTGATTCTCCTTCTCCCAATTAGTGGAAATGTTTAGAATGGTGAGGGCTTATGTCGCAATGTCCACATTCTCTAAACTCATGACATGTGACCCCAAAGCACACAGTACTTGGTAACTGAGAAAAACAACGGGATGATTCTATCTATGGTGAATTGGCTGCTTGGTTAGTTTTGCCTCAGGGCAGGGGGCTGGCCAGGCAGCTTGCTAGCATGATCCTTGGGCTCTGAGTTCCAGCCTGGGGCCTCACAAGGACCGTACCACGTAGCCCAGAGCAACACATGCCCATCACCTGGCATCTTTCTGTCCCTGTAGGAAAGCTACATTGGGGTGCCTTTTGGCAGATAAGCAAACTGAAGCCCATTGTTCAGATATTTTGTCGCAAAAGGCATTTGTTTTCATTCTTCTTTTTTCTTCTTTCTTTCTGCCCTTCCCCCTTATACTGGGATCTAAAAATCTCTGGCTCCTTTGGGACCAGAGGCAGCAGCAACAGCAGCATCTACTCGGAGGCACGCAAACAGTGGAGGCAGAAATGCAGAGTCTGAAGCATACAGTGTTTGTAGCTTTCACATCTACATGTGGTCCCAATTTAGGATCACAAGCAGAGTTGTTTATTTTAGAAAAGCTTTTTAGTTCACTTTTAAGGTATTTTGCTTAGGCATTGCTTGCTTTTCAAAAGGAGAACATGTGTATTTTTTCCAAAGTGTGTTTGTTTTGGCTGTTTACTCATTTGCAAAAGTTCAAATTTTATTCTATGAATTTAACCAATTTCCCTGCAGCCACCACAAGCCCCGCCCCTCTCTGACACATACACACAAAACCCAAAGAATAAAATAACAATAATTTGGGAACCAGGCATTTTTGGAATAGCTGTAAATTTGATAGGTTGTGGGTAGAAATCTATTTTGAATAGGTAATTTACAGTAGCACATTCAAGCTCCTTCGTATAACCTTCATTTGTTGCCTGAAATGAAGTCTCAGCTCATCAGTTTATAAGGAGGCCAAGCATGGCTTTAAATGGAAGTTAAAGTTCACTTTGTCCTTTCAAAAACTTTATTCTATGATTCTTACTGAAATTAGGTGATCTAGCTAGCAGGGATCAGAACTGAGTTTTAATTTGAGGGAATCAGTTATTGTTGGAAAATAATGGGACAAACAAAACTGGGTGGTGATTGGAATTAGGTGAGGACCTGGGCAAAATTGGGAAAAGATCAAAATATGAAGTTGGGCCAGCTAGTGTCTGGTCCACATAGAGCTACGATGCCTCCAATTACTTAACGCCCTGATGACATCTTCCTCTCTCAAACTGCTCTTATCATTTGGTAAGAGCATCCTTTGTCCTGTGCTACTCTGCTCTCAATGATGTGGCAAGTCCTGTCCATCATTCCTTTGGGTAAGGTTCTCTACTAACAGGATAATGAGCACTGATTAACATATGCTACTCTGCTCCTACAAAATATATTTGCACCTTACAGGACTTCTAAGATGGTGATTTTAGGGTAGTGACTTCAGTGATAGGACTTGCAGGCCCCCTGGCATACCAGCAAAAGAGACAAGCAGGGCATGCCAGGTTCCCAGGTAAGAAGAAAAGGCAATGGTGGTGATGATCCTGGTGGAAGGCAGAAATTGAGGCAAGGAGGACATCAGAGGCCAAACCTGAGGCAGGTAAGTGTATCAGAAGTTCATAGTCAAGTGTTCAAGCATCCAAGAAGATAGCTCCTAGCCGGGCATGGTGGCGCACACTTGTAATCCCAGCATTTGGGAGGCTGAGACGGGATGATCTGGGTTCTCGGCCAGCCTCAGCTACCTAGTAAGGCACTCTGCAACTTAGTGAGACCCTCTTTCAAAATAAAGAATAAGCCGAGCGTGGTGGCGCACGCTTGTAATCCCAGCATTTGGGAGGCTGAGACTGGAGGATCTGGGTTCGAGGCCAGCCTCAGCTACTTAGTGAGGCCCTCCACAACTTAGGGAGACCCTGTTTCAAAATAAAGAATAAAAAATAGGGCTGGGGGGATAGCTTGGAGGTAGAATGCCCCTGAGTTCAATTCCCAGTACTGCAAAAAAAAAAAAAAAAAAAAAAAAAAAGAAGGTAGCTCCCAACACACAGAAGTGGATGTCTGTGGAAAAGAGGGAGGTGAAGAATGGGTGAGCTTGTAGATGACCCTGTGAGAGTGGAGAAGACCCTCTGTCCCAGACCCAAAGTTTTTAAAGATTCTGTCAAGGCTCAAGTTTGCAGCCAGCCTAGGCTCTACAGGGGCAGCAAGCTACTGGGAACTTGCAATGGAGGAGACGTGAATACAGGGCAGCAGTGACGGTGCTGTGCCCAATCTGTCTGTGCGCCCAGAGATGGGAGGCGGCAGGGTCTGGCCCTGATGTGACCACCTGAGCCCAATTCCGACAGCTGGCCTGGTGCTGACAGTCCCCTTTCTGAGGCTCTGCACTGGTCAGAGGAACAGCACCTTAACATGGACTGAGTACCTGGCTTGGGAATAAAATTATTCCATTATGTCAGTCCCCTTCATGTGTCTGGAGCCCAAGAGGAGAGGACTCAGTTTGGGTCAGGGAAGGCCTTTGGGCCACAACAGAGAACATTCTCATTTGACCTTGCAAATTGGTGCTCACATTAACCATCAGTCTTCTATTTCCCCTTCTCCATCCAAAGCTGCTGTAGATGGCTAGAATAAACATTTGTTTTGGACAAACTGACCTCCTTGCAGGACATTCTTTTCTGTTTCTCAGTTAATAGCAGTTATTACCTTTTTGAAAAATTCCAGCCTGAAGAGGGGAGGGCATGTGGCTGGGGAAGAAGGGGTGCTCAGACTAAATCCTCCACAAGCCTTTGGCAATGTTTCTTTGGCCTAAGTTTCCATGTCACACAAATATTCCTGATGTCTTCTTTTTATGTCCATGTAATCTCTGCCTGGCAATCGTTATAAAGAAAATGACAACAACAAAATAAATAAAACCCGCCTGGCTACTCACTGGGTCCTGGAGCTAGAACCCAATGGCGTGTTGCAGGAGACAGACAAAAGGGCGGGTCACAAAACTTGTGGGAAGTGTAAGCAATTCATACCATACAGCCAGAAGAAGGACATAAACACACACTGAGCAGGTAAAGCTCAGGATAGTCATGAAGTAACACCATGCAGACACTGAAAATATATACTTTTTCTGGAATCATAAAAGTGGCAGTGTCTTACCCGTACATGATAATAAGGGTAAAGAAAGCATAGGTAATTCAAATTCATTAGTAATACCAGACTTACATTTAAAGTTGGCTTTTACCTTCCTTTCTACACCCCAACCAAATTTTAAGTGGAACAGCCGATGAGAAACAATGTGGACAGAAGTAAATTTTATTCTTTGTATAAACTCTTTTGGAATAGTATATAAAAGCACTCTGATAGACACATAATATATGAACCTTGTATATAATTTTAAATTGTCTGGTAGCCTCACTTCAAAAAATAAAAAGGTAAAATTAAATTTAAAAATTCATTTTATTTAGCTGGGTGTACTGGTGAGCCCTTGTAATCCTAGTACTTAGAAAGCTGAGACAGGAGGATCGCAGGTTCGAGGACAGCCTCAGCAATTTAGTGAGGCTCTCAGCAACCTAGTGACACTCTGTTTCCAAATAAGAAATAAAACGGGTCTGGAGGTGTGGCTTGGAGGTAGAATGCCTCTGGGTTCAATGCCCAGTACCACACACACACACACACACACACACACACACACACACACACACACAATTATTTTATTTATCCTGATGTATCCAAATTATTGTCAGTTCAACATGTGATTGATATGAAAAATTACCAATATTTTGCATTTTTCATACTGTTTTCAAAATGCAGTGTATAGTTGGAGCACACTGGAATTCAAGCCAGCCACATTTCAAGTGCTTAGGAGCCACATGGGGCTGGTGACAATCATACTGAATGGACAGGTAGACAGAGGAGGTTAAGCTTGGTAATCCCACGGGCGGCCTCTGTAAACGAGGTGTTTGAGTTTAAATCTTGGCTCTATCACACTGACTACATGACCATGTCTGTAAAATGAGGATACTAATAATACCAACCATAAGGGACTGGCATGAGGATAAACAAAAATAAAGTAATCCTTGCAGTCTTTTTGTATGAATGCCTAAAAACACTAAGTATTTAATAAAAGGTACCTGTTATCATTATTGTATAATTCATGAGCTCTCCAAAACTTAAAATCTTATGTAATCCTGAACTTTTCCTTCCTTCTTTCCTTCCTTCTTTCCTTCCTTCCTTCCTTCCTTCCTTCCTTCCTTCCTTCCTTCCTTCCTTCCTTCCTTCCTTCCTTCCCCCAGGGGCATTATACCTCTGAGCCACACCTCCAGTTCTTGTTTATCTTTTATTTTGAACAAGGTCTTGCTAAGTTGCTAAAGGTCTCACTAAGTTGCTGAGACTGGTCTTGAACCTTCAATCCTCCTGTCTCAAACCTCTCAAATACTGGGATTGCAGGCATGTGCCACCACATCCAACTTATCTTACCTCTTGGAATATTAGTTTCCTTCTCTATAAAACAGGGGTGATAATAATATTTCATTGAGAAGATTAACTGGCACAAGCATAGCACTTAATAAATGTTCTTTTCCTTCCCCTTGGATTCACGTGTCAATGAACAGAGAAATAGCCAAAGGACCAGCTGAGCAGGAATGGAGATGAAGGGACCTGGGTAACTGGCAAACTGGATAGTCACAAGGTGACTTTGCTGAAGGCAAGCTTCCAGATAGTTCCAGGCCACCTCTGTGTCTTTCCCTGGTAGTCCCTTCACTAGAAGCTGCATAAGAGCAAGCAGGTTCACTCCTCCACAGAGGAGCCTGCCTGAGTTTGCCCATGCATCTTATAAGATGTATTCCTATATATGCCATGTTTAGCATTTTAAAGATATAGCCCCAATTTAATTCCCTTGTGTTGACAGGAAGTAAAACTTAGGAAACAGAAGACCAATTTTTTTTTTTTTAACCAATCCATTTATTCTAAAATTCAAAATTTTCACAGGTAATGGCCTTTATTTCTTTTCTACTCAGAAGTGGTGGGAGGCAGTTTTTTTTTTTCATAATTAATAGCTCATACAGGATTTTGAGAAGGAAAATTTAAATTTTTTAATTAAAACCATATCCTAAATACCCTTCTGCTCTTCTGCATATTTGTTTATTTTCTCTTAGGATTGATTTGTTAAGAGTTTTGGAATTACCGGGGAAGAGCTTTGGAGGATTGTTTGAAATCCATGATTTGAAACAGGGAGGGACACCCAAGTGATGGGATTGGTTGTGACATCAGAAACAACCGGCTGCTCCTCAAACCGTGGGCTCTGGCACCCTCTGCCCTGCACTTCAAGGGGGCTGTTGTAAACCGCCAGGGTTTTAATGCCCCTCTGTGCTTTAAGGTTTCAGAAGGCTCATTTCCTATTGACAGTAAAACTGCCAGGAGAGACAATGAGTCTAGGATGATACGTAGCGCTCAGCCATCTCTCCCGGCAGTGCAAAGGGACATTCTGATTAGAGAATAGTACTTCTTTTACCTAAAGGGACTTACAACTTCATAGCCTCTACTCTCTCTTCTCCACAGGAATTCAATAAAACTAAATGCAACAATAAAAAATGAAATAAAGCAAAAACCCCTCAACTCAACTAGCTCCCCTCTTGAGCTTAGCTTTATCTCTAAATGTTGCATCTTTCAGACAGTGGCAGAAACTAAGGTTTAAAGAAAGAAAAAAAAAAAGACCTATGTTAGTGTGATGAATTAAATGAACAGAATTGGATGAACATTCCATTTACCAAAATAGAAATAAAACATTTCTTGAGAACAGGCATAGATGATTCAGGATAGCTGTGTTACTCTAATTGTTTCAGTAACATTAGATACCTTTTAGGGGAAAGTGGCCTTGCTACATAAAAGCACTTTTAATTCATTTCAAGGAGATTTAAGGAAGTTTGGGGGGGGGTACAGTCATGAAAATGTCATGTAAACCTTGAAAACTTTTTTATCTCAAAACCCCAAAGGGTTTTTTCACTCATGTCAATAGTCATGTCACCTTTGATAGGCAGAGGAAGAATGACTACAAGAAGAAGAGTCTCTAAGACCAAAATCAAAGACACAAATATGCAGGGCCCCCTTAGTCATCCTGGCCCAGACCACAGTCAGGAAGGAAGGCTGGCTTTAGTATCTACCTCTTTACCTTGGTGGCCCTGAGTTAAACAGTAGCTTCCTAATCTCTCGGTTCCCTTCAGTGTTCCTTACAAACGACAGGTGTTCAACATATATTTGTTGATGGAATGGTTTCCACTCTGTAAGAGTAGAGGTGAATAAATTGTTCTCAGCAAAACAGATGTTATTTATACAAATAAAAAATATCCAGCAGAACTCATTTGACTAGGGGCCTCATCGTCATTCCTAGAGATGGATTTACAGTGAGGAGATCAAGGGTTTTCATTTGCATGGCCCAGTTCCAAGATCCTGGACCCAATTTTGTACTTGTAATTTTGTATTATTTTCTCTTTTTTGGAGGAGGGGGTAATTGGGGAATGAATCCAGAAGCATTCTACCTCTAAGCTATACCCCAATTCTTTTTACTTACTTTTAAAATTTTGAAGCAGGGTCTTGCTAAATTGCTGAATGGCTCTCTAAGTTGTTGAGGCTGGCCTCAAACTTGTGATCTTCCTGTCTCAGCTCCCCCCAACCAAGTACTGGGATTCCAGGTATACACCACCGCACCTGGCTTGTATTACTTTTCTTAATGAGGTTTCTCCAACTGCATAAGCTTCGGGCCTTGCCAGTTTGAGTCTGCTCCAGGTTGTCTTTGAAAGCCATATAAGAACAACATCTTGGATTCTTCATCTGTCATTCTCTTAACTCCTACTCACCCAAAGCAAATATATATCAATTAGTTCTGTGGCCGTGGACAAATGAGGTCTGGGTTTCCTCATTTCTGAAAATGAAGAGTGATTGAATATGACTCCCCGAATCCCCAAAGAGACAGATGTGGGGAAGTAAGACAGTGGAAAAGGAGGAGGCAAAGGCCTTGACTGGCGGGCTCCAGTGCTGGTCGCTCTACCGACAGCTAGTACACGGCCTTTAGTGAAGAACTTGGCCTCTGGGACCCCAATTTTCTCTGCTATGAAATGAGGCAGGTGAATAAGACACTCTCTAAATTCTCTTCTTGTCCCTTGCTTCTTACACACCAATTGCTGCAATGTCACATCTCATGGCCACTCTGCGTATATGCTCACATTGGCCACACGGACTAATCAGTGGAAGATTCTGGTGAACTTCAGAACTCAAATTAAGTATTCCTTCAAGTATAGTACATTGAGATATTTGCCAGCTGACTAGCAAATAAGGCTGATGTCACTGGTTTCAATGGCCTTCACAAGTGCGCTATTGTCATGCTGAGTCAAAGGCAACTGTCTGACAGGAACCAGCCCTGCAGCCTGCACAGGAGGCACTGGATTTGAGGCTGCCACAGGCATGACCGAGGTGCAGGGAAGGGCCATTTTCTCCTCATGTCTCCATTCAAATCTGGGTTTCCTTTCCTCCACCAGTTGACTCCCACTGCTGACAGCAGGGCAATTATTCCAGGGGCACCAGAAAATTAAAAAAAAAATTCCTACACAGCCCTAACTGCACAGAGCTACCAAATTTGAATTCCTGAGAAGACTGGGGGCCAGGAAACTTTCATTTTAAAAGTCTCCCAGATGATTATGATGATCCAACAGATAGGGGAAAAAAATCACTGTTTTAGGTGGAATTTTTTCTGTCCTGACAGACTGGGAATGCTACATCACTTAAAATAACCAGTCCATCTAGCTACCCTGATGTCTGCTGCCACAGAGTCAGTCTGGGGTAGTGTTGGCTAAAGCAATAGTAACAGTCAGGAAGCAGTCCTGTCACAAAAGACCACCTAGCGAAGAAACTCATTTATATGAAATGCCCAGAATAAGTAAATCCAGACATAGAAAGTGAATTATGGTTTACAGGGTCTGAGGAGAGGGGGATGAAGGGAGGAGAAAGGAGATAGAGATGGGGGAATGGTAAGGGGATTGTGTGTCTCTTTGAGGTTATAAAAATGTTCCAAAATTGATTGTTGTGATGCAAATATACCAAAACCCATGACATTGTATACTTAAAACAGGTAGAGTATATAAATTATGTCTCATAAAGCTATATATATATTTTTTAAGCCCTGATCTTCCTCTCCAACCTTTATATTTACACACAGGTACACAGTGCTAACTCATGATCATTGGCAGGTTAATTACAAACACCCACCAAGTAACTGTCCTATGTGTGTGAATGGCACTCACTTATCACCTCTCTCATCTAACAATGGCTTAGTAATTACTGGCCTCTTCTGGCTTTTGGCACCAGAGAAATGAAACCATCCCAGGCTGATGGCACCACCTGGTGGTCATCACGGGAAATCCCTCTTCTGCAGTACTTCCTTTATTGCTATTTGTGGACCTCTGGTACAAGCCGTTCTTTTTTTCCTGATTTTACAGCTCAGTTAGCTCTTTTTTGGTAATCTCCAATTTATGCAGAGTATTACCTTGCCATCTCTTCTCTCAGATCTTGCCCCAAGTCTCCTTCTACTGCCGCTAAAAAGCTTAAAGAACTTCAGTTTTAAGTCTGCATGTGAAAAGGCCAAGTAGAAACTTAAGAGTGTTAGACACAATTAGATCTATAAAAAAGTAATGCATCTTGTTAACAAATATTTTAGAGAATAAGAAAAGCAAATAGCTATATAACAGATGGGAACTGTTCAGTTTTGTTGGTAAGCAAATGAAAACAGTGAGATGTCATTTTTGCCTGTCAGATTAAAAGATTTCTAAAAAGTAATCATTTAGATGGGTGTGGTTGTACTCACCTGTAATACCAGTACTTGGGAGGCTGAGATAGGGGGATTGCAGGTTCAAAACCAGCTCCAGCGACTTAGAAAGATTCCCCATCCTAACAAGACTTTGTGTGTGTGTGTGTGTGTGTGTGTGTGTGTGTGTGTGTGTGTAACTAGGGATTGAATCGAGGGGGCATTTCTACTCCAAGCTAAGCCCTCAATCCTACTTAATTTTTATTTTGAAAAAGGATCTCACTAGGTTGCTAAGAGTCTAGCTTGCTGGGCATGGTGGCACACACTTGTAATCCCAGTACTTGGGAGGCTAAGACAGGAGAATCCAGGTTCATGGCCAGCCTCAGCTACTTAGTGAGGCCCTCTGCAACTTAGTGAGACCCTGTTTCAAAATAAAGAATAAAAAACAAGGCTGGGGGTGTAGCTCAGAGGTAGAATGGTAGAATGCCCCTCGGTTCAATCCCCAGTACTGAAGAAGAAGAAGAAGAAGAAGAAGAAGAAGAAGAAGAAGAAGAAGAAGAAGAAGAAGAAGAAGAAGAAGAAGAAGAAGAAGAAAAAAGAAAAAAGAAAAAAAAAAAGCACAAAAGAGTCTAGCTCTGTTAGTGAGGCTGTCCTGGAAGCTGTGATTCTTCTGTCTCAGCCTCCCAAGTACTGGGATATACACGTAGAAAAAGAAGCTGGAATAAAACAACCAAATGAGCCGGGCGTGGTGGTGCACGCTTGTAATCCCAGCATTTGGGAGGCTGAGACCGGAGGATCCGGGTTTGCGGCCAGCCTCAGCTACTTAGTGAGGCACTCCACAACTTAGTGAGACTCGGTTTCAAAATAAAGAATAAAAAATAGGGCTGGGGGTATAGCTTGGAGGTAGAACGCTCCTGAGTTCCATCCCCAGTATCGCAAAAAAATAAAAAATAAAAAAATAAAACAACCAAATGTTAAACATGGGTACCTCTAGGTGATAAGACTATAAACAATTTTTATTTTTTCAAATAATTTAAAATGGTGTTCATTACTTATATAACAAGAAAAATAATTAAATACAGTTAATCCATAATGTCCTTAAAAATACTCCTAAATTTTTCTGAATGTGCAGTGACAAAAAATAAAATAAAATAAAACCCCCAGAGCACTGATTCTCAACAGAAAAAGTGATTTTGACCCATGGGGGGTGGGGGACAACTGACAATATCTGGAGACATTTTCGATTATCCACCTGGGGGAAGTCTACCGGCCTCCAGTGGGTAGAGGCGAGGGATGCAGCCCCCCTCAACAGAGAATCACCCCTTTCAAATGCCAATAGCGCTGAGGGTGTAAACCCAATTCTAGAGCCAAACACGCAATTTGAACCCAGATCCAGGACTTTTCACTGTCTCATCTCGGCATGTTGCTCACCTACTCCAAACCTCAGCTTCCCCTTATAAAATGGAGTCATCCCATAACATTTCTGAGGACAAAATAATGGCAGATAGAGCATCTGGCCCCTAGTAGACACAAAATAAATATTAGTTCCCTCCCCCTAGGACACTATGACTCAATTTGGTAGTTTCTTTCACTAAGTAGTATAAAGAGTGTTTTTTACTTTACATTATATCCATTTTACATTATTATCCATTTGAATATAATGTTGAAGCCTGGTAAACTTTAATGTGCTCCCCACAAATTATAGAGCTTTGACATTGAGCTGATAGGATGAAAAAAAGAAAAATTGGGTGCTACAATACCGATTGCCAAAAAGCCATGGAAGCGTATGTTTTAAGTGCTAGGTGCAATTTAAGTGGAAACCTGGCCTCCTGCTCAGTGGGGTCTGCCCTGTGGTTGAAAGGCTGTCTGGAGACTGTCTGAGATAGCTGCAGGGTGCCAAAAAAGGTAGCTGTCATGTGTGCACTCCTCATTATCCACCAAAGCTACATGTAAAGGACCTGGGCTCTTCCGCCCCCCTTTGGATCACTGTCCTTTTCCCTCTCTGCTGAATGAGCTCTACTTTTAGATCTTCCCCAAGACATGAGAAATGGTCAAGAGAGAGCAGAACTCAAAACCCAGGAGACCCTCATTCTTAGTGTTTCTCCAGCAGGACTCCTGCGGACACCTCGCAACCCCTTTGGCTGGACTGCAGGGAGGCTGATGGCCCTTCACACACACTCCTCAGTGACTACAGAGGGTGAGGGAGGTGATCTGCTCTGCCATGGCGTGTGGACATCCTGCAGCAGGGTCAGGAGGCCTGGGTGGGTAGGCTGGCTCAGGCAGGGGCTGCACAGGTACTGCAAATTTGCTCCTGTTGTAGCCTAGGAGCTGATGAGCTAGGAGTAAGCTAACCACTCCCTGTCCACAGGCACATCATGTCTGTCCATGGCCCAGACCCCCAGGCACCAAAACTCTGCCTGTTAAAAAAAAAAAAAAAAAAAAAAAAAGCCAGAGGCGCTTACCGGCTCCAGTGTGCTGGATATAGACCTGGTTAAGTGAGAGCCAACTGCCAAACACTCAATTCACTGACCATGCATACAAAAAAAAAAAAAAGAAAAATAAAAATCCTCCCAGTATTAGTCTATGTATAAATTACTGTCAGAATGACTGCTCTTTCCCCTTCCTTTGGAAATGTTTTCAGACAATAGCACCTGCACCGTTGCCATGTTTTTACACACTTCAGTGACTAAGGACTATTCAGAGTCTGCACAAACTCAGCGAATGGCCCCTCCCATCATCTGCTCAAGGATTAAAAATAAAAGAAGAAAAGAAAAGCAAGAGACAGAGAAGATTGCCACTGGTTACATTCAGGACACAGGCGTGCTTGGTCATGACAGCGGAGGAAGGCTTCCCGGCAGGCCGGTCCATTCCTGCAGCTTGGGAGGAAAATGTTAGTCACTCACATTTATCCAAACCGTGTGCAGGGCTTGTTGACACAGGCCTGCTGAGCTGTCCTACAGAAAGATGGCATGAGGAAGGTCCCCTGGGCCTCTGCAGGGCAGGCCAGCAGCCCAGACTGGCTGTCCCCTCACTCACAATCTCTGTCTCATGCAAAGAAAAATTTGGACAGGCTACTGCTTGAAATGACCGGAGGAGCCGTGAGCTCCATCTAGACAGGCCTGTCACCATGGTCATTTCAGCCACTGGGTAAGTGCCCTTTGTCTTGTCAGGCTTAAAGCCACTGGAAAACTTCCTTCCCACCATAGGCTGAACCACCATCAAATACACTCTAAGTGCCATGAGAGGTCTGTGCCTGACCCTCTGCGAGCGACCACCCGGAAAAAGTGCAGCTCCTAGAGGAAAGATCTGTTTTGTAGATTGCTTGGCAGGTACTGAGTAACAGCCATACATGCTGAGAGGCTGAAGAAACACCTACAACCTCTATCTCAAGATCCCAGTGGAGTTAGTACCCTCTATCCATGTCTTTAACCAACACAAAAAGAAAGATCCAACCTGCCTTCCCACCCAACACCACTACCACCAACACTGTCACCACTGATGGTGTGCCCAGATTTGGGACAGCCTTCTTATGTGCAAGAAGAGGTACCAAAGCCGGGAGTAGTGGCACACACCTGTAATCCCAGTGATTTGGGAGGCTGAGGCACGTGAATGAAAGTTCTTTGGTTTTGAAACATATCAAGGTCACAATTCTAGACACATGGATAATTATTGAGTAAATAAAAGTGGAACTGTATTAGATGATATGATATATTGTTTATTTTTATAAATATATTTTATTAATTATATATTTATATATTATTTGCATAATACATTATATATATATATTATTTCTATGTATACTGGAGATTGAACCCAGGGACATTCTACCTCCAAGCTACACTTCTAGCCCTTTTCATTTTTTAATTTTGACATGGTGTCTTGCTAAGTTGCGGAGGGTCTTGCTAAATTGCTGAGGCTGGCCTCAAACCTGTGATCCTCCTGTCTCAACCTCCCATGTATTGGGATTACAGGCAGACACCACCACACCCGGCTATTAGATGACATTTTGATAGAATGTTTGGTTCAGGGAAGTATAAACTGCCAGAGACACCAGCAAGGGGGTTGCCTACTCTCCAACCACTGGGAGTGAGCTGTTTAATCCATCTACATACCTTCCTTGCACTGCCATCTCTGATGTCCACAAGGACACATTTCACTCCTTCTTCACTTGACATTTGATTAAATTGTCTTCTTGATATTTAAACTAACTCTATAACCTAACTCATAGCAAAACATAATATTTATAAATAAATTCGCAAGGGCAAGAAGTGGAACAGAGCAAGCCTGAATAAGGGAAAGCTGCTCTTTTCTTTTTTTTTTTTTTTTTTTTTTTTTTTTTTGTGGTTACTGGGGATTGAACTCAGGGGCATTCTACCTCCAAGCTACACCCCCAGCCCTACTTTTTATTCTTTATTTTGAAACCGAGTCTCACTAAGTTGCAGAGTGCCTCACTAGGTAGCTGAGGCTGGCCGCGAACCCGGATCCTCCGGTCTCAGCCTCCCGAATGCTGGGATTACAAGCGTGCGCCACCACGCCCGGCTGAAAGCTGCTCTTTTCAAGCAGTCATCCTCACTGTGGTCCCAGGTCCCTGAACCCAAAGGCTAACACCAGAAGAAAGGGAAGCACTCAAGGAGACCCGGGGGGATACTGTTCCATCCAAAGCTTAATATGCAACTATTGGAGGTGGCTTTCCTGAGCCAGGTTCAGGAGAAGGACACAGAGAACAGGAAACATAAGATGGAAAGATACAACCATCTTTCTATCCTGAAGCCATTCACAACTGGAAATACATGCAATAGAACGAAAGAAGTAATAACCATGAAAACAATGCTATGTGTCTGTGTAATATTTTATATTTTCCAAAATGCTTTAGTATGCAATATCTCATTTGGCCTCCATATCAACCCACAAGATAGCCTCAACAGTTTATCTCTATTTTTGGATTAGGAAACTAAGCTTCCAAAGAGTAGATTCACTCAGTGCTGCATTGCTGGTCTGAGCCAGGATTAGACCCCTGAGTTTCCTGCCTTGGTGCTTCTCTGCTGTCTGTGTAACACAGTCTCTCCTCCCCCCGGCCCCCTCCTGCACACCACATGCCCTTCCTCGACTAAAATCACACAGCCCACCATGGTCAAATGTGCACGCTCAATTCTAATTGCCGTGCCAAGCTGTGGTCTGCTAAACCCTTCCAGCCTACTTCAATAACGTCCTTTATGAACTGTGGTGCCCAAGATATTTACACCAATTTGTTCCAAGAGGGTAGTCTGTCAGAACATTGGCTTCCTGAAGCTTCATGTCCCTGAAATGCCATCCAGCCAAATCCGCATGTGGTTTACCACGACTCCCCAAGTCATTATAGTTTCTCAACTAAATATCACAGGATTATACAAGTCTGCAGGAATCGAAGACAGCTGGTTGGTGAGACTCATTCAAACCTAATACAGCTGGCCCGCCAACTGACGCGGAAAGCTCAAGCGATTGTGAGCAACTTTAAACTTTTTTAATCTGCATAAGAGTTCTATCAAATGAGACAGGATGCAGGAAGGTCTTTTTTGCAAATATCATAAGGTATATGAAATTTGGTTACCACTATTCCATTTTCCTCCATGTGCACGATCCACTTTGTCAATTATCTGTGGACAATATTCCATAGCAGCTGTCCTGGTGACTTGGCAGCTTCTTGCTGGCTCACTCTTTTTCCAGGAAGCAGGTTTCTGGGGACATGAAACAAGGTCCTAGGGCCTGGGCTTTGAACAGATAAGCCTGATAGGACACTAGCTGGAAGCTGATTTGTATGAGGAACTGGAGACCTGGGGAAAGCTTATATTAAGAGAAAGAGGAATCTCAGCCTGCCATCCCTGAGGTAAGATAAATAATACCTTAGCAGGCGATGAGAAGGAAGGGACTTTAAGCCCCTTCTCTATGGTGCCTAATGTCTCCATGTGACACCTATGGAGAGTGAGACGGCTTAGAAAAAAGTCACTAGGATTTAGGGACATCAAGGTATACTATCTTGGTTCATTTGGTCACCTATAATGCAATACCATAGGCTGTGGTATGGATGCTGTCTGCCCCCCAAAGACTAGTCTATTGGGAGTTTGGTCTTCAGAGTGGTGATGTTGGAAGTTGGGACCTTTAAGTACCTCCCAAAAAGTCCCTACTTTTTAACACTATTGCACTGGGGATGGGTCTATGCATATGAATCTAAGGGAACACAAACATTCGGACCAGCATATATACCAAGAGGTCTCCCTCTACCCTCCCAACTCAACAGTGCCTACACTAGAACACATTAGGCTGCAAGAGTTCAGTGGCAACATCCAGCTATTAGGGGAGATAGTGATAGATGAAGAACGGCGTGGTAAGGTGGTAAGGGGAGGACACGGAGGAAATGAAGCTCCTTGGAAGCACAGAAATTCATTACGCCCAGGATCATACATGGAATATACCCGACAATGGCCAGAAGTGTTTGGGGCACTTTGAAAGGAGCAGAGATCCCAAGCAAGTAAGTGTGAGAAAAGCCAGTGGATTTGGGGCTATTACTATTAAAATGCTTCAGATGTACCAACATGAAATGACTCCAAAACTCTCACCCTTCACTGGGACACTCTCCTGTGTTATACACATCTAAGCACCCTCCGGACACCTGTACTGGATACCCTAGAGCACTTTAAACACACATAAAAATAAGTCAGCATTTTCATATTCCCTATCCAGCTACCCTAATTTAAAAAAAAAATAAAACTGTCTTTTTATTTTCTTATTACTAGCCATGCAATTCCTCAGCACAGAAAACTGAAAATCATCCAGGGACTTTTTTAAAGATTTAGGTTCAGAGTGGACTCAAGACTTTGGCCAAACTAGAGGCCCCAGTTTTACTCAAAGACAGCCTGCAACCCCACTGTTCTCATTGGTTCCCCCAGGATGGGAAACCTAGAAACAAAGATTTTAGTCAAAGCATCTGAGTCAAGAGTCAGCCCAGTTCCTTCCTCCAACTACAGACAGAGTCTAGTCAGAAAGCTTCCTCTGCCTGCCCGCAAAACTTTGAATGGGAAGCAACTATTGCCACTCTGTGGCGGAATCGAGATACTGCAGCTCCATCACCGAGGCCAAAGGTTGGCCTTTGGACCAGGACCTACCTGCCTGTTCAAGCAAAATGCCTTACAAAGGATCTCTTCATTGGTACTTATTAAGAAAATTATCAGCCGGGTGTGGTGGCACACGCTTGTAATCCCAGCATTTGGGAGACTGATATGGGAGGATCTGGGTTTGAGGCCAGCCTCAGCTACCTAGTGAGGCCCTCTGCAACTTAGTGAGACCCTGTTTCAAAATAGAGAAGAATAAAAAATAGGGCTGGGGTAGGGTATAGCTTGGAGGTGGAATGCCCCTGAGTTCAATCCCCAGTACCGCAAAAAAAAAAAAAAAAAAAAGAAAAGAAAATTATCTTGGTTCTCTTTATTTTGACATTTTAATATTGAGATTCCAAAACTCAGTGTTATAAAAAATAATTAATTTTGGTGCTTTTAAGTTTGACAATATAGGCTTAAAATTATTTGGAAGCATCAAATACTAATATATTTGAATTTCTATCTTAATGGTTCAAATTCTGGTGTTATCACAATGCTAAGTATTTGGGGGCATAGAATATGGAGAAAATGAAGAGCTGACATATAGAACTTAAGAACTTTTTTTTTAAAACCTGAGGCTGTGAATATTTGGAAAACTAAAGCACTTTTTCTGTTTCTATTCATCCAAGTCCAACATCAGTGTCAGCTGTCAGAGTCAGTTTTGACTCTCAAGAATCCCTATCACATAGCAAACAGCTCTCTGAATCAGTCTCTTTGACAGCTAGTAGGTTCAGTTATTTGGGGGGATAAAATAACAATAGCAGCCATGTCATGGGGATCAAGGAACAGCCTTGAGCTTGGGGGAAGGTGGGTCCGACTGAGACAGGCTGCACTGAAGCACACCTAAACTATGCTGCTAACTGGCTGAGTCGTCAAAAATTAAGACCAAAGGCAAGCCATTAATGATTTAGACCAGGCATTTGATAATCTACAGGGGGGGCAGGCCCGAAACTCAGGTATCAACCACTCCTGAGTGTGGAGAGTGGGCTGGAAGCCTCATTGTATACATGAGAAAACAAAGAAGAAGCTGCCAAGAGGGGAGAAGCTGCCAAGATCACACTTAGTATAGAATAGTACGGCCACAATTCAAACTCAGCTGTCCTTGACATCAAAGCTCATGCTGTTTTCTTTATACTGCACCAAGTAGGTCACTGTTTAATGATCTTTACTTTGTGTTTTTGTTTTGCATTAGGCCAAGAATTTATACATTTGATAAATGCATTTAAAGATGCTCCTGGCCGGTGTGGTGGGGCATGCTTGTAATCCCAGTAATTGGGAGGCTGAGACAGGAGGATGGCAGGTTTATGGCCAGCCCCAGCTACTTAGTGAGGCCCTCTGCAACTTAGTGAGACCCTGTTTCAAAATAAAGAATAAAAAATAGGGCTGGGGGGTGTAGGTCAGAGGTAGAGTGCCCCTGGGTTCAATCCCCAGTACTGAAAACAAACAAAAAAACAAACTTCTCCTTAAAAACTGTATTTAAGGTTCCCATGTAAAATTAAAAATTAACCCTCAATCCTCTCTTTGTTTTAGTCTAATGTTTCTTCCTCAGAGTCTCACTACAGGTTTCCTCCAAAATGTATTTCTAGTCTAGTCTGTCCTCTGCTGGTTGAGTTCCAGAACTGCAAAAAGTCTTTCCTGTTTCTCCACAGGCATCCGTACAAAGGACACAAACCCTGTGTCCCATGGTCACAGTCAAGGTCAACTCCAGGCAAGCCGACACTTTTGCTGAGCTCATGACAAAAACCTCCAGGGAGATTTGTAGAAACCAAAATAGAAATAGGATCTTTCCCTTGAAATGAAAGGAAAAAGGTCTTGACAGATCCAGATGTTAAATAGTATTTCCATGTGTATTGTGACCAGATGGACTTACTTTCCTTGATATTATATACTCATTCCTCAAATGCTGAGATTCTACTATGCATTTGAGCATAAAGCAATGAATAAAAGAGACACAGCCTCAGGGAGCTGACATTCTAGTGGGGAGACAGAGAACAAGCAAGGAAACAAACATTCATTAAATGACCAAAAAAAAAGGCTATGGAGCTTCAAAAAAACAAAAGGAATTCAGGTGTGTGCCATGCCTTTAATACCATTACTTGGAAGGTTGAGACAGGAAGACCACCGGTTTAAGGCCAGCCTCACCAATTTAGGGAAGCCCTCCATCTGCAATTTAGTGAGACCCTATTTCAAAATATAAAATAGGGCTGGGGGGTGTAGCTCAGAGGTAGAATGTCCCTGGGTCTAAGCCCCAGCACACTGTAGCAGGCAGAGTAGCCAGG
This sequence comes from Graphiurus murinus, assembly GCA_004027655.1. Classification (NCBI taxonomy): domain Eukaryota; kingdom Metazoa; phylum Chordata; class Mammalia; order Rodentia; family Gliridae; genus Graphiurus; species Graphiurus murinus. The sequence goes on along the minus strand of PVLC010000423.1, from coordinate 91,000 downwards.
CAAGCCTCTCTAGGTGGGTGACTTTGAAACTGAGACCTGAACAGGAAGGTACAGCTACATTTGGTGGGGAGAACAGCCGGTGTGAGAGCCTTGAGGTGGGAGGGACAGTGTGAGGCCAGGGTGGGTGGACAGAGTAGGGGCGGGGTGTGCAGGAGACATGGACCCTGGTAGTTGGTGGCATGAGGATTACTTTTATTCAGAGTTCAATGGGAATCCACTGCTAGAATGTTAATCATGGAATGACATTGATCTGACTTGAATTTTTTTTTTTTGTGTGTGTGTGTGTGTGTGTGTGTGTGTGTGTGTGTTACTGGATATGGAACCCAGGGGCCTTCTACCTCTGGGCTACACTTCCAGCCCTGTTTTATTTTTTATTTGGAAACAAGGTATCGCTAAGTTGATAAGAGCCTCACTAAATTGCTGAGGCTGGCCATGAACCTGTGATCCTCCTGTCTTAGCCTCCCAAGTACTAGGATTAAAAGCTTATGCCACCATGCCTGGCTGACTTGAAACTTTAAAGTCTACCTCTGCCTTTCCTGTGGAAAGGAACCAACAGTAGAAACAGGAAGATTAATTAGAAGGCAATTTTGGAAATCCATGCCAGGTACAATAGTATCCTGGGCCAAAGAGTATGGGCTAGAGAGAAGAGGATAGGCAAATTACAGATGAAGTTTAGAGGAAAAAATGAAGTAAATTGCTTATAATTTGGGCATGACATATGATAGAGAAAATTAAGGATTACCATAAGTTTTTTGTTTTTGTTTTTTTTCTAGGAGCTGGGAGTGGTTCTGACCCAGAGCCAGCAAGACAAAGAGGACAAGCAGTCCTACAAATAAAAGAAACTGTAATCTGCCAGTAACCTCAATGAGCTTAGAAAGGAAGACCTCAAGCTCCAGCTGAGATTGCACCTCTAGTCAACACCTAGTTTCACCAGACGAGACTGAGCAGAGAATGCAGCTAACCCCTACTGCTCCTGACCAATGGAAACTTCAAGATAACCAACAGCTGTGGTGTTAAGCTGCTAACCATGTTAACAGAGAATCGAAGTCCAAGTCAGTGTTCACCTCTCCCACAGATGTTGATGGGGAGATTTGAGATTGCTATGAAAGCATGTTACCCCAAGGGTAATAATGGAAACGGAGCTTGAATTCCAAATTGTCCCAAATCCACGCTCTTCCATACCTCCATGCCTCTTCACTGCAGTTCCCCAAGGATCTCTATGCACACTTCAAAACTCAGGCCAAATGTTGCTTCTTTTTTTTTTTTTTTTTTTTTGTGGTACTAGGGATTTAACACAGGGGCGTTCTACCTCCGAGTTATGCCCCAGCCCTATTTTTTTTATTCTTTATTTTGAAACCGGGTCTCACTAAGTTGGGGAGTGCCTCACTAGGTAGCTGAGGCTGGCCTCGAACCCGGATCCTCCGGTCTCAGCCTCCCGAATGCTGGGATTACAAGCATGCGCCACCACGCCCGGCCCCCAAATGTTGCTTCTTAAAAGAAGCATTTTTCTTACAGCCACCTGCTCCACTCCTACTCTTCACTTCCACGACAATGGCTTGTTTGTACATCTACCAAATCAACTCCCAGGACGTGTTGTAGAGATGTTCATATGGCTTTCCCCTTCCCCTCCCAACTGCAGCTCTTCTAGGGCAAAACTGCCCCAGCCCCCTGCATGGTGCCTGGCATGTAGTGAGTGCTATGTTGGTGGATTCTGAGTGCATAACAGGAGGCTCTGTTTAAACACAGGCTTCTGGTGCACAGGGAGTGGCTGCTTCTTTTCCAGCACAGCTGATCAGGCTTCAGATACTAATGGAAACTCAGAAGACCTTCTCCATGACAACAGCTGGGTAACTACCCAAATACTTCCTGCAGATATTTACGGTCTCCAAAGGCTGGTCTGAAGTGAGTAGGTATGCTTAAAGCAACAGGTGGTCAGGACTCAGAGGGGTTTAGATTCTCTCTAAAAGGGATGAAAAGAAGCCCTAATTTGTCCTGATACAAGCCCTATACTATTTGAATGAGCAAGCATACTTATTTGATTCACTTCTGAAATCAAATGTCAACTTAGGCCAGGCGACGTGGCACACACCTGTAATCCTAGTACTTGGGAGGCTGAGACAGAAGTATTGCAGGTTCAAGACCAGCCTCAAAAAGTAGTGAGATGCTCATCAACTTTCCAAAATAAGGCTGGGGGTGTAGATCAGAGGGAGAATGCCCCTAGGCTCAATCCCCAGCACCACACACACACACACACACACACACACACACACACACACACACACACATCAACCTAAATACACAACAGTCTCACAGAGCTAATTTTACTCAATTGCTTAGAACTGTAGGCATTCATGGCATTGACAGAACCCTGGGGCAGGCAGCATTTTTAGGAAACCACAGACTCAGGAAAAATTATGTATAATTAGTCCATCAGGAGTAGTATTTGCTTGGTGTTTGTTTTAAGAAAACTCAGAGCCGGGCGTGGTGGCGCACGCTTGTAATCCCAGCATTTGGGAGGCTGAGACCGGAGGATCTGGGTTCGAGGCCAGCCTCAGCTACCTAGTGAGGCACTCCCCAACTTAATGAGGCCTGGTTTCAAAATAAAGAATAAAAAATAGGGCTGGGGGTATAGCTCGGAGGTAGAATGCCCCTGAGTTCAATCCCCAGTACCGAAAAAAAAAAAAAAAAAAAAAAAGAAAAGAAAACTCAGAGAAAGAATTCACATTTTTTATTAGGACCCACTTCTATGGGTAATATTCTCTTTATATTAAAAAAATCATTAAATCACAACCAAATGAAGTATAGCTTTCTAATAAAATTTTACAACACTGCCAGAAACTTAGGAACTTAGAAAAATTCAGGGGAGTTAAATTATTGCTAACTAATTCAATAAAATTGTTATATCTTAAAATATTTTATAAGGTTTTTGACATAAACTCTAATGTCAGTACCTCTTTGGGCTCCTCTTGGGTGTATTGGAGTCACCCTAAGAAGCAAATCAGATCCTTCAAATGTCCCCATTTGAAGTCCTTTTACAAATCCTGGCTGGTATTGGGTCAAAGAGCCCCAATGGCATCTGGTATCACAATTTCCCTAAGATGACCTAAGTCTGGGTTCTAATCTTTCTTTAGGGACAATACAAAGATGTTCCTTCATTATTCAACAGATATTAACTGAGCACCTGTGAAGTAGCAGACTTTGTACCAGGTGCTAGGGCCACAGCTGTGAATTAGAAACATATTGTCCCAATTCTCACCTAACTTATATTTTCCTGCAGGTATATGTAAGTATGTATGCTCACGCTGTAAAATAAGAAAAAAGGGAGCCGGGCGTGGTGGCGCACACTTGTAATCCCAGCATTCGGGAGGCTGAGACTGGAGGATCCCGGTTCGCCGCCAGCCTCAGCTACCTAGTGAGGCACTCCGCAACTTAGTGAGACTCGGTTTCAAAATAAAGAATAAAAAATAGGGCTGGGGGTATAGCTCGGAGGTAGAATGCCCCTGAGTTCAATCGCCAGTACCGAAAAAAAAAAAAAAAAGGGAAAACAGAAAGAGTCTCAAAACTGTACTACTTAAAGCGCAAAATGTGACTTCACAGCATCAGAACATAATACCTACCTTCAATGCTCTGTGGGCCCACAAGATTCATGGCCTGGTGAGCTGGATACTCCACGCGGGGCCTGGCAATGCCCAATTGCTCCATAACGCCATGGAGCAGCCTCTGGATATCTGTTTCTGGGACCCGGTCAGGGGTCCGTGGGCTATAAGCAAATGTTGGAGTCCATCCAAATGCCAGCCAGAAGAGTAAGCCAGAGAGAATGGTTGAGGCCATCCTGGACACCATTTTTAACCTGCAGGAAAAAAAAGACCATATTTACATGGATTGGTCACAACTGGCAAATGTGATAACATAATTGTGGTGATACAATTACATATCAGGACCACCCAGAAAGAGGCTGCAGTGACAAGTCCCTGTCTCCAGTGTCCCTGGTTAGGCAGGACATCACTGAGGAGATGGATTAAAAGACAAAACAGTGAGGTGTGCATTTCCCTCTGAAGTTGCATTCTTGAAAAAGCTGGGCTGGAATGACCCATATCATTTATGCTCCTTGCAGCTCCTGGAAAGTTCTGCTTCAGCCCTGACACCACCACTCTCTCCCTGGTTTGCTAAAAATAGCAGAAAGTTCCTTCAGATTTGAGACAGGGTGGTATCTTGAGTTTTCCTAGTCTCGAGGAAGAAAAGGGCTAACAAGGAGTTAGAAAGATACAAATAGTAAAGAAATGCAGAAAGTGTAGGAGTGGTGGCAGAGAGCATTTTTACTGAGCAAACAACTAATATACTGTACACACTGGCACAGACCCTGTCCTGTGATCTGGTGGGGAACATGAGGCCCTGCTTGCTCAGCCACATGTCTAGGTGATTTCAGGCAAGTACTTCAGCTTCCTCTTCTACAAAAAGGAGATAATAAAAACATCTTCCTAGCCAGGCATGGTGGCCCATGCACACTTGTAATCCCAGTACTTGGGAGGCTGAGGCAGGAGGATCACAAGTTCATGGCCAGCCTCAGCTAGTGAGACCCTGTTTCAAAATAAGGAATAAAAAAAAATAGGAGGTGTAGCTGGGAGGTATAATGCCTGTTCAAAAATGAACAAAAAGCTGGGCTTGGTGGCGCACGCTTGTAATCCCAGCATTTGGGAGTCTGAGACCAGAGGATCCGGGTTCGAGGCAAGCCTCAGCTACCTAGTGAGGCACTCCGCAACTTAGTGAGACCCTGTTTCAAAAAAAATAAAGAATAAAAAATAGGGCTGGGGATATAGCTCGGAGGTAGAATGCCCCTGAGTTCAATCCCCAGTACCGCAAAAAAAAAAAAAAAAAAAAAAAAAAAGGGTTGTCCTGAGGCTAAGGGTGCAAACACATGTAAAAGGGCCTAGAACCATGCCAAGCACAGAGTGTGTCCCCTATGCTGCTATATGATGCTTGTAACATTGTCCCCACAGTTCTAGAGGTGAGAGTTTGGGGAGGCTTTAGTGATGAAAGACAGACCAGGTGATGGAGGGGAAAAAATGCCAGGGGAATCAACCTGCCCTGCACGTTGGTGTCTGTGGATATGCCTGCAGAACAAGGCAATATACTCCTGCAGCTTCCCCTGCAGCTGCTTAACCTGTTTGGGATGGAGGCTTCAGGCTGCAGTCAGACAAACCCTCCTTTCGAACATTCTACTGGGGGTATGGGGGATCTGAGCAGTATGAGCATGCATTTTCTTTCCTGAAATATTCATACCATCCAGTTTCTTTTTCTGTAGAGAAGGCTTTTCCTAGCTGGGAAAAGCTCTTTGTTGCAACAGCACCGCCTGCCCCTCCACCCATCTCCATGTTTTCCTCCTCCGCTCCGAGTGCGGGGCATCTGTTTCCTTTCCACTCAGCCAATACCGTTCTGATTTGATGGTCTACCCAGTCCCCTCCCTCGGGACTCCTTTCTCCTTATTTATTGCCAAACCCTCAGATCCCCCACGCATCCTTTGTCTGACCCCAGCCTCGAGCTCAAGGATTTCGGCAGGGCATCCTCTCCACTCCCAACCCCGAAGTAATCGCAGATTTCGGTGGGTGGCAGGGGCCAAGGCCGCCTCAGTGGGGTACTCACCGAGCGCAGCCAGGGAGCCCAGGCCGGTCTGAGCCTTGGTGCGGATCGCGCTGACTGCAAGCGAGCTGGATAGCTCCTGCGTCACCTCCCTGACTTCGGAGCTCCGCCCCGACCCCGCCTCCGGCAGGTGGAAGTAGCGGCCGCACAGCCGAGGAAACACAGCCGAGATGCCTGTGCCTCCCTGGCCAGGAACTGCACCGCGCTTCAACCCATGCGTTCTGCCCACAAACCTCTTGACTGTGAAACCGCCTGGATACCTCTTCCTCCATAGACCCGCGATGGACGTCACTCAGCTCTTCTCAGTCTCCAGTGTTATCTAAACATGTGTTTGATTGTCATGTTTAGCACACCTTTAATTTTGTCATCTAGAACAGAACAGCTAGGTTTGGGTTTTCTTTTTTGGTACTGGTGTTGAACCCAAGGGAGTTCTACCTCCAAGCTACATTCCTTAAAAAAAAAAAAAAAAAAAAAGTCTTACTAAGGCTGCCCTTGAACCTGTGATCCTCCAGTCTCAACCTCCCAAGTATAGGGATTACTGCATGCACCACCACTCCTGGCTTCTTTTTAATTAAGTCTTAGCTTGAAGCGCAGAAGAGACAAGGGTAGGTAGCTGAGTCCTGAAGATGGAGTCCTGAAGACTTTTAATGGTGGCATTGATAATGTGGTGGCATTGATGCTTTCAGGAGTCCTTTTATTGAGCAGGAAAACGATGGTATATTTAGCACCTTGGAGTCAAAAATTGAGTAAAGAACAGGGAAAGAGGACTAGCAGCCATAGGGAGGGAACTTGGGGGTGAAGGAATAGGATGGGTGAAGGAATAGGATGGGTGAAGGGACACTAAGGAGCAACAGTAGAAGGGTAGCCGGTTGGTTAGAAACTTGTTAGAGACATTTGAAAACCTATGGGAAGCCAGGCGTGGTGGCACACGCTTGTAATCCCAGCATTTGGGAGGCTGAGACCTGAGGATCCGCGTTTGTGGCCAGCCTCAGCTACCTAGTGAGGCACTCCACAACTTGGTAGGACCCTGTTTCAAAATAAAGAATAAAAAATAGGGCTGGGGATGTAGCTCGGAATCCCCGGGAAAGACAGAAAGAAAGAAAGAAAGAAAGAAAGAAAGAAAGAAAGAAAGAAAGAAAGAAAGAAAGAAAGAAAGAAAGAAAGAAAGAACGATGGGAATATAAATTGTTACTTCTTTCCCCACCCCCTTCTGCTACATTTTTATTAAAGTAACAAAAAGTATAATTTGTCCATAAATCTGTACATTCTTCCATACAAACACAATTAGTGACCTTTGTCTTTTCTGTCAGAATAGTTTACAAACACACTATTCTTTATTTTTTATTTAATGGAAGAAACAGGCTTGCTCTGGGAGTTTGTTTTTATTTTTATTTTATTTATTTTGTGGTACTGGGGATGGAACCCAGAGGCATTCTACCTCCAAGCTACAGTCCTAGTCCTTTTTTTTTTTTTTTTTTTTTTTTTTAATTCTTTATTTTGAAACAGGGTCTCATTAAGTTGCAGAGGACCTCACTGAGTAGCTGAGGCTGGCCGCAAACCAGGATCCTTCTGTCTCAGCCTCCCAAGTACTGGGATTACATCCATGGGCCACCACTCCGTGCTGGGAGTTTGTTTTTAAAGCGGACAAAAAAAGAGAAAGGAAGACTAAGCATGAGACCGGGGGGCTGGTTCTAAAGGGGCAAAGACTTGTTTATCCAACGGTCAGAAAAGTTGTGTCTCTGGGCCCAGAGTTGACTTTATTTTGTAATATACTTTTATTGGTGCATTGTAGTCTCATATCATAAGGTAGTTCAGAATGCCAGGGACATACATGCACATTGCACTTGGTGAGAACTCCCCCACTCCCAACCTCCTCCAGATTTAACTTTAAAGAAAAAACTGGAAGCAGAGTCTGGAAAGGCAGCTCAACAGCTGGAGAGTTAATAAGAACTGACTGGATTGGGTTAGAAGAGTGTTTGGTAAATAGCACCTTGGAATCAAAATTGAGTAAAGAACTTGGAAAGAGGACTGGGAGCTATAGGGAGTGAACTTGGGGGTCAAGGAATAGGATGGGTGAGGGGACACTAAGGAGCAACAGTAGGAGGGTAGCCAGTTGGTCAGATGGTCCACCTCTTAGTATGGTGATTCAGCTTAGAAAATTCTAAACCTTCTGAGGACCCCTCATCGTGTCATTTTAAAACGATATGAAGAAAAATGATTTCCCCTAGTGAAGTTTTCCATTTCTCCTAGTGAAGTTTTCCATTTTTCTCCAACCCAGAACAGTAAGAGTACAGTTCTGTAGACAAATTTGGATTGTACCGAGAGTAACCTCTCCCACAGGTGCCAAGCACCAGGATAAAAACAATGTCTAAGGTTTGGATTTTAGTGTCAGCCCTACGAAAATACCAGGTAGCTCTGCAGAATACTGTGCTCTCCCAATCAGCCAGAAGTACCTGCAAAGCCCACCAGTCAGCCATAACCCTGAAAGCCTACCAGGGCACCCAAAAGCCTCTTCTCTTGAGTGTTATTTCTAAACTTCCACACCAACCATCAAGTGAGATTTCAAGTTTGCTCTGAAGAGAAACCATATTCCCAAGGTCACTGCAGAAATAAGCCCAAGTAGACCCCGAATCCCTCTCCTCCCAGGCTTGCCATAGATGGAACCTAGTCTTAAAAGAAAGTGGGGAGTAGGGATGCCATGAGGCCCTGGGTTCCATCCCAAGCACTAACAGATAGGGATGAGTAAAGCACCCAGGGATCTGAGAACAAGTTACCAATTCAACTTAATGAGGTTAGAATCCAGATCTCTTTACCTTAGTTCCGTGCAGCAAACCCACCATCATCTACAGTGTTTCTAAGCAACAAAGAGAGGCTGGAAAATTTCATTCAGGAGACACTCGCCTTTTGTCTTAAAGCCAAACCTCTTTCCTAATGCCTTTTCTTCTTTGGATGCTCATTTCCAGGCTTTTGTTTTAATGAATATTAAATAAAAAGGACAAATACTATCTACTGGCTCAAAGACCATGCTGGTATTTAATATCTATTATTGCTGCATACTGAAATTTTTAAGTTGTGAATTCTACTTTAACACTATTCATTGTTATCTTCATTTTGTTCTTCAGTAAATGATGTCACCCTGGCACAGTGACACATACCTATAATTTCAGCTACTCAGGAGGCTGAGGAGGATCAGCCTCAAGTTCAAGGCCAGCTTGGGCCATTTAGCAAGTGGTAGAGTGCATGTGCAGGACCCTGGTTTGGATCCCTGGTACAACAAAAATGTAGTCACTACAATTTGCTGCTTTTGTGTTGACTGGAAAATACCAAAATATACATGCTTCATGTGAAATTTTTTTTTATTCATTTTAGAGATGGGGACTTACTATTGCCCAGACTGGCCTCAAACTCTTGGGTTCAACTGACCTTCCTGTCTACTGGAGAAATTTTTTTTGCCTGGCTATTTTTTTTTCTCCCAGTGCTGGGTTTGAACCCAAGGGCATTCTACCTCCAAGCTACACCCCTAGCCTTATTTTTTATTCTTTATTTTGAAACAGGGTCTCACTAAGTAGCTGAGGTGGCCACAAACCTGCAATCCTCCTATCTCAGCTTCCCAAGTACTGGGATTACAAGTGTGTACCACCACACCTGGCTAAAATTTGGTATTTTAAAAGTAAAATACCTATCATGTCTATCCTGGACTTATCAAAATCCTGGTGGTTATTGCATGAATGTTGCCAATCAGTCTACTAATTTAAGTTCTATGTATTAAGTTATAGTTTGTTGCTCATAACTAAATTAATATTTACACTTATGAAGTGAAAATAATTCAAGTTACTACATGTGTCCAGGCACTTACTTTGCTTAAGCAAATAAATCATTAAGTTGGTAACATTATCACTATTTTGTACAAGAAATAATGAAAACAAGAGACTGAATCAAGTCTAAAACTCAACTTTCTTGACTCTCTTCAATTATGCCTCTAAGGTATTCACTTCCATGTTTCTATACTCTGTATTGCAGCTTCAGCTAACAAAAATGGGTATTTTTTTTTTTTTTTGGTTTTTTTTTTGGCGGTACTGGGGATTGAACTCAGGGGCATTCTACCTCCGAGCTATACCCCCAGCCCTATTTTTTTTTTTATTCTTTATTTTGAAACCGAGTCTCACTAAGTTGCGGAGTGCCTCACTAGGTAGCTGAGGCTGGCCGCGAACCCGGATCCTCCGGTCTCAGCCTCCCGAATGCTGGGATTACAAGCGT
>PVLC010000423.1:61215-81006 GCA_004027655.1 Graphiurus murinus | reverse complement strand
AAAATGGGTATTTTTTTTTTTTTTTTAATGAACGTCTTTTATTGCTCCATCCTTCAGAAAAGCTAGTAACTCAGATGTTTATGTAGTTAACCTCCTGTGCCTTCTTACTGCATCAATGTTCCAATTCAACAATTTATATCTGTCCCCATAGTTATGACATCAACGTAATTTTTTTTTTTTTTTTTTTTGCAGTACTGGGGATTGAACTCAGTGGCACTCTACCTCTGAGCTATACCCCCAAGACCTATTTTTTATTCTTTATTTTGAAACAGGATCTCACTAAGTTGCGGAGTGCCTCACTAAGTAGCTGAGGCTGGCCGAGAACCTGGATCCTCTGGTCTCAGCCTTCCAAATGCTGGGATTACAAGCGTGCACCACCATGCCTGGCTTCAAAAGTGAAGTCAAGAAAATTCTTTTGAAGCCAGGCCTAGTGGCACATGCCTGTAATCCCAGAACTTGGGAAGCTGAGACAGGTTTGCAGGTTTGAGACCAGCCTCAGCAATTTAGTGAGACACTATTTCAAAATAAAAAATGAAAAGAGCTGGGTAGCTCAGCCCTCAGGTTGAATCCCAGTACCAAGAAAAAAAAAATTGCTTTGAGACAACACAAACTACAATGTGAATATTTTGTCTCTATTATTAGAAATATAAATTGAAGCCAGGTGTGGTGGCTGCATGCTTGTAATCCCAGCACTTGGGAGGCTAAAACCAGAGGCTCCGGGTTGGGTTCGTGGTCAGTCTCAACTACTTAGTGAGGTCCTCTGCAACTTAGTGAGACCCTGTTCCCAAATAAAGAATAAAAAATAGGGCTGGGGGTGGAGCTCGGAGGTAGTATGCCCGAGTTCAATCCCCAGTACTGCAAATATATATATATATATATATACACACACACATATATATACGTATATAGAGAATTCCGAATCCAAAAAATCCAAAATGTAAAATACTCCAAAATCCTTAGTTTTTTTTAAACATTGAAGGTTCAAAGTTTCAGATTATTAAAAAATAAATAAAGACTGGGGGTGTAGCTCAGTGGTAGAGTGCATCCTTAGTACACAGAAGACCCCGGGTTTAATCCCTAGCACCCCAAAAAGGGTGTTGGGTTTAGGAGTATTTTTCTTTTCTTTTTTTTCCTTTTTGTGGTACTGGAGATTAAACCCAGGGACACTCTACCTTTTAGCTCCACCCCTAGCCCTATTTTTTAAATTTTGAAATAGGGTCTCACTAAGTTGCAAAGGGCCTGACTAAACCGCTGAGGCTGGCCCCAAACCTGCAATCTTATGTGTGGCACTTGGGGCATTCTACCCCCAAGATACACCCCTAGCCCTTTTGTTTTTGAAACAGGATCTTGCTAGGTTGCTAAGAGTATCACTACACTGCTAAGGCTGTCCTCAAACCTGTGATCCTCCTGTCTCAGTCTCCCAAGTACTGAGATTACAGGAGTTTATATTTCAGATTTTTGGATTAGGGATGCTACATCAATAAAATCTATGTAAATACTCCCAAATCTGAAACACTTCTGGTCAAGTAGTTTAGATAAGGGATACTCAATCTGTACCATAAATATGCGAAATGCATATCTAGTCTATATTTGAACTGTTTTGATATCAGATTAACATGTTTATAACTACAGATTTTTGGTCTATATATAAGTCAAATACTAATTCTGAGAAAGGACTATCAGGTAATGAATATCGAAAAGAGGAAATAGCTTTGAAATAAGACAGATATGCAATCATCAAATACAATCTAGTAAAGTGATCATCAGGTAACCTGAAATTCCACATGCACACATACATGAGCCTGAGTGTGTGCAATGCTGCTAATTTGACCCAATGTTTAAAACATGGCATTCTAACAAATGACTGTAAAATTAGCTTTACTGGCTAACTCAGTACACTTAATTATTTCCCTAATACCTCCAGAATACATTCATTAAGTCTTTCTTAAAGATGTATAATTTCTAATATATATATATATTTTTTGCGGTACTGGGGATTGAACTCAGGGGTGTTCTATCTCTGAGCTACACCCCTAGCCCTATTTTTTATTCTTTATTTTGAAACTGGGTCTCCCTAAATTGTGGTGTGCCTCACCAGGTAGCTAAGGCTGGCCTCGAACCGGGATCTTCCGGTCTCAGCCTCCTGAATGCTGGGATTACAAGCGTGTGCCACCACGCCTGACTTCTAATAAATTTAAAATATAGACAGATTTGCTTGACAATTTGATTCAAGCTCTAAATGGCATTTTGGATTTTATCAGTCTCAAGCAAGTCATTTCCCTGAAAGTTATCTTTAATGTCTATGCTAAATAAATAACATTTACACACAAGAGAAAACCATCATTCATTTTTATCAAGTAAAACTTAGAGAAGCACAACACTCACTTATTCAAATTCTAAAATCAAGCATCTGCATATACAATATCACTTTGATTGAAATTTTTCAAGCTTATTCTTCAAGTAATTTCCATTTCTATACTGGAGAACAGATACAAATGCATTTGTGCAAATTACCTTTGAAAACACAGTATGGCTTAAAAAGTAATTACTCCTGCATCATAATATGTGAACACACTTTAAAACAAAGGACTCTGAATAGGAATAAAGTATTAGGATTTTGCTAATATTACTAGCAAAATAAACTAACTTCTAGAGACACTAAACATTAATATAATTCAAGATACGAGATCTGTGGGGCTTACCCCTTCCCTTTCCATAATAGAGATTTGCTAGGGACCTTATTTGACTGGAAGAATAACAAGAAATAGGCACAACTTGCTCCACTCTTCCTATTACACACACAAAATAAAAATCATGTAATTATCAAAATTTAATTTTTTATAAATCCAGCCAACAATGTCTTTTACATGGTAAAGTGTAATCTCCACTTTAAGAGAACACAATAAAATTAAAAAGTTTAAATACTGTCATAATTAAGAAAAACAAAGTAATCACATGTACAAGTATGAAAATCCAGTTGCTTATGCAGTGAGATTAAAATGTTTCAAAGAAGCCTACTGCTTAACAATCATCTCAAGCTAAAAACTAGTATGTAAGTTATCCTGCAAGTCACATAACCAGTTGCTAATTTTATTTACATTAATTTCAAGTATAACAAATACCAATTACAAATCTACAGGTTTACTTGTTGGTAGTAATTGAGTCTTTCCAATAGGATTTTTTGGAGAACCTTTGTACCAGACCCTTTCTCTTTCTGATGGTTTCCTAAGAACACTGCTTTTTATCCCAGAAGAAAAGCCCACATTGTTATTTACAACAGATTTTGATATATCATGATTAGTCAGGTCATCTAAGGGAACCTTAATTTGGCCAGCAGATATTACCTCCTCTTTACAAACTCTAGCAGACCCAAGAGAGGCATTCACAGAATCTGGGTATCTCTTCATCTTTAAGGAAGATTTAGAACGTAACCCTTTGCTTGATTTTGAAATTGCATCAGCATTTGACTGCTCACAGGATATAGATTTCCATTCTTTGAGACCTGACTTGGTTCGTGAAATAGAGGACTCTTTTGACATACTTTCTGTATGAGAGGGAAGAGCGCTGTCACAGCTCACTGATTTAACCAGAGGAGAAGCAGCATCACTAAGACTTGCCAACTTCTGCTGAACAGGTTGTCTATTATACTCCAACAAAGAATTAATTCTTCTGACAGAATGACGGACAGGAGTACGTTGAAACTTAAGTGGCGACTTCACTTTTGCTGTACTTGGTTCATTTAAAGAAAGCTTATTAAACCACTGTATGTGATCTGAAACCTTTCCAGGTTCTGTCACTTGTAAACTTTCAGAAACCGTTTTGTTGCGTGTTTCTAACAGTGACTGTTTAGCAATTCTCACAGGCCTCAGTTTTGACACCTTTGTTATATTACATGTACTCTCCTGTAGGGAAGAGGAGTTAGCCTCATCCTCCCCCAGAGCAGCACATTTCACTAAGTTCTCTTCAATTATATTCTCATTCTCCTCTGGCTTAGTATTTATTTTATCCCTTGGGGACTGTTGTTCCTTAACTTGTTCATCTCTGGGGAATTCTTGCTGGTTTAAGTAATCTTTTGGTATATTTGGGCAAATGACTTTTTCATGTTCCACCTTCATCTGAGTTGAGTAACATTTTATAGCTGCTTCTCTACCAAATTTTTGAGTTTGATGTGATGAGAGATCTCTTTCTGAAAAACAATCTTCGTCTAGAACAGTATGGTTTTCATTCTTTTCCACTGATTTTCTCACAGTCAAGTTATTAGTTTCTAATGGGTTTTTCTCTGGGCTATATTCTATATAAGATGTTTCATCTAATTTTTCTTTTCCCACATTAGTTATTGATGACTGCCCGTGATTTATCAGTTCATGAAGATTACTTCCAGACTCAGAAAATGCTTTCTGAATTTTCACCAAAGTTTCTGAGGTCAAGTTATTTTCGTCCCCACTAAGAGAGTTTCCTGTTACACTGCTGTTAGGTTTGCTGTGTAAAATGGAAGGGGAGAGTTCACATGACATGGCAGGTGATTTTTCAACCGTCATATCAGGCTCCAAAGAAAAGTTTTCCACCTCAATATTTCCCATTGTTGGAGAAGCTTCATTTGCATTCATTTCTTGAAGACTTGAATTACTAGGTCCTGTCCAAGACATCCGGTAACTTCTTCCATCTACTCGCTCTGGAGTTAGTAAGTTTTCCTCAGACTTACTCATCTTTTTTGAACCTAAAAGGAAGCAGTTCAGTGCTTTTAATCCTTTAGATATGACATGGTTTTGAAATATCCAAACACATGGCAAATAAAAATACTAAGCATTTACTTATAAAAAATTAAAGATCTGTCCCAAGTGTGGCAGCACACACCTGTCAGCCCAGTATTTGGGAGGCTGAGACAGAAAGATCGAAGATTCAAGGAGAGTCTCAGCAACTCTGCAAGACTCTCAGCAACTTAGTGAGACCTTATTTCAAAATAAAAAAATAAAAAAGACTTGGAGTATAGCTGAGAGACAGAATGCCTCTGGGTCCAACCCCTAGTACTCCTCCAAAATTAAAGATTTGTGTTAATAATTTTTAACATGAAAATGTCAAGTATTTTCATATCTACATTTTAAATTTTCTAGAATTGTTGACAGAAAAACACATTGCAAATTCAAATATTTTCACTATTTCAAACATGAATTTTTAATTTCTAGAATAGCAAGTTGCTTAATATCATTTAAAAATCAACAAAGCAGGATTTCATGGTAAAACTAACGGTATCGTGTAAATGTACCTTTCTTTGGAATTCTTTCATCAATATCTGGGCTAAAAAGTAGGCCTGTTTTTACAGATTCAATCCCATTTTTAAAATTTTGTTGATTTGCAAGTCTCCGACCAACATTTTCATATCTGCTGACACCAGAAAATCCATTCTGTAAAGAAAAGAAAACTGAAAAAGTTTTGCTTAAGGAGTAAATGTAGTTAATTCAAAATATTAAGACAAAGTAAATTTTTTGCAGATATCAAGATCTATAGCTTATTATTAAAAGAAATATATAACCGAGAAGCAACTTCATAATAAGTACATTCTTACCTGTGGATAAAAATTAGTCATTAGTTAATACTATATATGGTAGAAAATAAAAACAGCCTCACATATTCACTAATTAAAACAAATTTTTGTGCTGTCTCTATACCTGAGCCTGCTCCCTAAATAAATAAATAAATAAATAAATACATAAATACATAATCAAATCTTATTTTCATGGAATTTACACTCTAAGAGAGTTAGAGCAAAACAAGAGAAACAATAGATTACATTGTGTAGATATAATACACAAGGTAAAAAGTGCTATGAAGAATACTAAAATAGGGTAATGAGGATATGGAGTGGTAAAGGGTACCTATTTTAAATAAGGTAATCAGAAAAAGATTCATGAGTAAAGAGAAATAAGGACAAGAACCATGAATATTTAAGGGGGAAGAATATCTCAGGGAGAAGAAAATGCCAGTGTAGCCTGAGACTAGAGCAAAGCTGGTATACCAACAGAACTCAGAGATGTGGCCAGGTAAACAGATGGTGTAGAACATTACATGTGAATGCAGGAACTTTGGTTTTTATTCAGAATGAAATAAGTCATCTTTGGAGGGTTCTGAACTGGAGTGACAAGATGTAACTTGGCTTGGGTTTAAAACAATCATTTTGGTTATAGTACTACAACAGAGAGACACGTTAAAAAACAAAAAAACAAACAAAAACGTACTGCAGTATCCCAGCTAAGAAAAAACAACAGAATTTAGAAAAAGTGGGAAAAGTATAATGGTGAGAATAGATCAATTTGGAGACGCTCTAAAGGCAGAACTTGTCAGGCATGCTTCTCTAATGCATTAGATGCAATGCAGAGAGAGAAAAAGTAAGCAATAAAGAATATGCCATGAAGCCGGGCATGGTGGCGCACGCTTGTAATCCTAGCATTTGGGAGGCTGAGACCGGAGGATCTGGGTTCGAGGCCAGCCTCAGCTATCTAGTGAGGCACTTCGAAACTTAGTGAGACCCTGTTTCAAAATAAAATAATAAAAAATAGGGCTGGGGGTATATATAGCTCAGAGGTAGAATGCCCCTGAGTTCAATCCCCAGTACTGCACACACACACACAAAAAAGCCATGGTTTTAATCTAAGTGATTTGAAGAATGAGTTGTATAACTGAAATGGGGAAGACTGAAGTTAGAGGGGATAGGAGCGGCAAAGAAATGCATCTCAAGAACTTTGTTTGGGACAGGTTATGCTTGAAATGATTCAGGCTGGGCGTATAACTTAGAGCTCAATGATGCAGCACATGCTTAGGAGGGGAGGGAAGGGGAGGGGAGGGGCGAGGAGAGGAGAAGAAAGAAGGAGGGAGGGGGTAGTCAATTTATTCAGAAGTGTTCTGGGCTGGAGATCTTAAACTTGGAAGTCTTAAGTAAATATATTGTCTGAAGCCGATTCTTCTCTTGAGTGAGTGAAGAGAGAAAACAAGAAATCCAAGAACTAAGCTTTGGACACTGTTACAAAGCAATCTGAAAAGTAAATACTGAAGAAGCAAGGAAAGTATACCAAAGAGGAGCAAGAAATCAGTTGTGTCAATGCTGCTGACAGGTCAGGCTGACTAAGGAGTGATATTTGACCCTTAGTTTGAGCAACACTGAATTCATGGGCAACCTTAATGAGAGTAGTTTCAGGAAAAAAGTGTTGATATAAAGAGTAGAGAATGGTACAGTAGCTGGGGAAAGTGACTGAAGACTGAGTGTTAGCAACAGGTCTATAACTTTATGCTAATATAAACATATCAATGAAATCAAACACATACCATATCTCTATTTTTTCCCAAACTAAATTTCAAACGAAGAGATCTTCGAACCTTTTCTTTACGACTGATTTTAGGAGAGAAGCAGCCTGCTTTTCCTGATTCCACCCTAAAAAGAATGGAATTTAAAATGTTGGTGGGATTGTAAATGAGTACATTATGGAGATCAATGTGGAGGTTCCTCAAAAGAATATGAATGAGCCAGGTGTGGTGGCGCACGCTTGTAATCCCAGCATTTGGGAGGCTGAGACTGGAGGATCCGGGTTCGCGGCCAGCCTCAGATGCTTAGTGAGGCCTTCTGCAACTTAGTGAGAACCTGTTTCAAAATAAAGAATAAAAAATAGGACAGGGGCTGTAGCTCAGACGGAGGTAGAATATGCCCCCAGGTTCCATCCTCGGTACCAAAAAAAAAAAGAATAAGAATGGAATTGTCATATGACCCAGCTGTACCACTCCTTGGTATCTTTCCAAAAGAATTAAAGTTACAACACTACAGTGACACATACATATATACATACCCATGTTTATAGCATCATAATTCAATAGCCAAATTGTAGAAGCAACCTAGGTAGCCATCAACAGATGAATAGATAATGTGGTATATACACACAATGGAATTTTATTAAGTCATAAAGAACAAAATTATGTCATTTGCAGGGAAATAAACAGAACTAAAAATATTGTGCTAAGTGTGATCAGCCAGACTCAGAAAAACAAGGGCCACTTGTTTTGTCTCATATATGGAAACTAGAGAGAAAATGGGAAAGAAAAGGGACTTCATGAAAATTAGGAGACCAGTAGAATAGTGAAAGGGGATTAGGGGAAAGAAATGGGGAGGAGAAAAAAAGGAGACAGGGCAGCCGGGCGTGGTGGCGCACGCTTGTAATCCCAGCATTCGGGAGGCTGAGACCGGAGGATCCGGGTTCGCGGCCAGCCTCAGCTACCTAGTGAGGCACTCCGTAACTTAGTGAGACTCGGTTTCAAAATAAAGAATAAAAAATAGGGCTGGGGGTATAGCTCGGAGGTAGAATGCCCCTGAGTTCAATCCCCAGTACTGCAAAAAAAAAAAAAGAAAAAAGAAAAACAGGAGACAGGAAAAAAACAGATCAAATAATGTTATATATATATTTTTTTTTCTTTTTTTTTTGCAGTACCGGGGATTGAACTCAAGGGCATTCTACCTCCAAGCTACATCCCCAGCCCTATTTTTTATTCTTTATTTTGAAACCGAATCTCACTAAGTTGCGGAGTGCCTCACTAGGTAGCTGAGGCTGGTCTCGAACCCGGATCCTCCGGTCTCAGCCTCCCGAATGCTGGGATTACAAGCGTGCACCACCACGCCCGGCTAAATAATGTTATATTTATACATGAATGCATCACTACCAATCAACTAGCATGTATATGGAGAGAGGAAGGAGATAAAAGGAGTGCAGAGTGGGGGGAAACACACCAAGAGATGTTGTGCACATATATGAATGCATCGCTTGAATCTCACTACAATTTATTACTACAATGCACCAATAAAAAATAAATGTGTTTCTAGCATAAATATCAAAAATTCTTGCAAAATAAAATTTGAGAAAGTCCATACCAAATAACATAGCTAATAATTAAACAATAGTACATTTTAAAAACTAGTCAAACTTTAAGTTACCATATATGAACACACTGTGTTTGCATATAAAAATGATATGTTTATCATAGAAGTTATTTATTCACTTATAAGCCAGGATCATTATAATAAACCAGCTTTTTTTGTGTGTTTGTAGTGCTAGAGAGTGAACCCAGGAGCATTCTACCTCCAAGCTATACTCCTGGCCCTATTTTATCTTTTATTTTGCAAGAGTTGCTGAGGCTGGCTTTAAATCTGTGATCCTCCTACTTCAGCCTCCCAAGTACTGGGATATAGACTAGTTTAATAAACTCTCAGAAATTTTTTTTTTTTTTTTTTTTTTGCGATACTGGGGATTGAACTCAGGGGCATTCTACCTCCGAGCTATACACCCAGCCCTATTTTTTATTCTTTATTTTGAAACAGAGTCTCACTAAGTTGTGAAGTGCCTCATTAGGTAGCTGAGGCTGGCCACGAACCTGGATCCTCCGTCTTACCCTCCCAAATGCTAGGATTACAAGTATGCACCACCATACTCAGCTTGCAGTAGGATTTTAAGCAAGTAAAATAGACTCAAATTAGGAATTTTTTTTCTGGCTTATATATGAAGGGCATTTGATTAAGAATATAAAGATGGGGGATTTTTAAAAATTATAATTCAAATAATGATTCTTGGTTAAAAGACAAAATATTTTTACCAAGAATCATACTTGAATCACATGACATACTACACTATACATACATACTATTTATACACCAAATATTTGCCCATGAAAACAACATGTCCTGGATAAATTACCTGCAAACTTTTTTGCCTGCAATCCTTTTACTTCGCCTTAGCACATCTGTACTGATCAAATGGTTTCCACTGATGGCTACTGGAGAGAGTGAACTCTGAGATGATCCATCCGGGCTTGTATCAATGTGAACTATAAAAAAACAAAACAGATGTAATATATCACACATACCTGTTGTTTTTTCAAAGTACAAAAGAATAACAGTAGCAATTAAACTTAAGGAATTTCTACTTCTGAGCAACAATAAAAATCACAATTTTGGTTCTGACAACTAAAAAGAAAAGTATCTATTTCTTTTCAAATAAGCAACTAAAATTATATTAAGTGCTACTTTAATATTAGTTTTGCTTACACTCTTTTAGTAATACACAGAGAGGTAGATATTGATAAAGTAGAGAAAGAACAAGCTGTAAAGACAGAGTAGAGCTTGCCTCTCACAATTACTAAATGGGTCTAGACTCTGAAAAAAGACTTCTTTGTTAAATATAAATATTGCTATTATATATAATGTCCAAAATATTAATTAGTGCTGTTATAAAAGCTAAACTATTGAGAAACAAGTTAATGTTTGAGCATCCAGAATATACCTGCTACCCAATTGCTATCTGCCTGACTTGAGTATAATTTGTCCAAAATACTCATCCAACAAGCAGAAAAAAAATGCCTTACCACTGGTATGTTCATTTAAACAACTGGTGGTTTCAACAGAAGCTAAATTTAAGTTATTTAACATCATAAAGCCAAACAGAGTAAGCCGGGCATGGTGGCACATGTTTGTAATCACAGTACTTGGGAGGCTGAAACCAGAGGATCCGGGTTCACCGCCAGCCTCAGCTACTTAGTGAGGCCCTCCGCAACTTAGTGAGACCCTGTTTCAAAATAAAGAATAAAAAATAGGGCTGGGGGTGGAGCGCAGAGGTAAAATGTCCCTGAGTTCAATCCCCAGTTCTGCAAAAAAAAAAAAAATCAAACAGAGTAAGAAACTCACAAAAAAAGTGAAAGGAATGAAGGCTCCATGTACATATGTTTGAATCCTACTCTGTAAATACTCAACAAACATGAGCTCTCCCAGTTTAACATTGTTAGTGACATAAAAATAATAATGTTCCACAAACAAAGATAGTCATTGTTTTTTAGCCTTGAAAACAGAAAAATGTAACCATCACAGTGTCTTTTAGGTATATTTGGCAAAAGAAAATTTTAGAGGCCACCATAATATATTCAATTTGTCACAGGTAGCTTTATTCCAGGACTACCGTCTAGTCATCTTGAATATGTATCTGTGGTCGCAAGAAAGCACAGTCAGAATACGCATGATAATATAAACTTATCAACACATATAAAAAATTATAAATAGGTACTCTATGTGCTATAGTGTTGTTGCCTTAATACATTAAAAAAAAGAAAAGAAAAAAAGTATGGTATTTGTTCTAAGCTGAACTTAGAAATCAACCCATTTTCATTCTTACAGATAAGATTTATTAATTATAAGCCGGGCGTGGTGGTGCACGCTTGTAATCCCAGCATTTGAGAGACTGAGACCAGAGGATCCGGGTTCTAGGCCAGCCTCAGCTATCTAGTGAGGCACTCCGCAACTTAGTGAGACCCTGTTTCAAAAAAATAAAGAGCCGGGCATGGTGGCGCATGCTTGTAATCCCAGCATTCGGGAGGCTGAGACCGGAGGATCTGGGTTCGAGGCCAGCCTCAGCTACCTAGTGAGGCACTCCACAACTTAGCGAGACCCAGTTTCAAAATAAAGAATAAAAAATAGGGCTAGGGGTGTAGCTTGGAGGTAGAATGCCCCTTAGTTCAATCCCCAGTACCGCAAAATAAATAAATAAAGAAAGAAAGACAGAAAGAAAGAATAAAAAATAGGGCTGGGGGTATAGCTCGGAGGTAGAATGCCCCTGAGTTCAATCCCCAGTACCAAAAAAAAAAACAAAAAAAATTGATTAATTATAGCTAAGAAAATGGGGTCAAAGAAAATGGTGAATCAAAATAATAGGATTACTGTTGACTTTTTAATAATTTTTTTTATAAAGAAAATTAACTTATGCAGGCTCAAACTAAGGCTATAACAACACAAACTTTTGGGGGGGGCACCTTGGAGAAGTTTTCATTCCTTATAGAAGATACTGTAATGCTAAATAAAGGCAGGAAGAACTATAATTCCCAAATAGCATCTGGAAAAAAATTTCCAAACTGGGAAAGCTTTTAAATATTAAAAAAATACTAAGTTGCTTCAAAGGAGTTTGTCTCTAACCTCTGACTACCAAAAGAACTACAGATGTAAACACCAGAGTTCTCATCATTATATTTTAATCCATTAAATCCCAAGTTTTCAATGAAATTGACACAGGTACTTTAAAATAGGTTGGAAAAAATAATCTAGAACCATCTAAAACCCCCCCTATATATATACACACATATATATAATTAGATTATAATTATATTCATATTATATATTGTTTCTACAGGTATTCCACATCTGGGATGATAAGACAAAATGAATTAATGAGACACAGAGATTTTCTTCTGGAAAACCACAAATTGCTATTCTGTTCAACTTAAACAAGGGGTTTATGCTTTCAGATAACAAAAACAGAGGCTTTTGCCAGGTGTCATGGCACACACTTGTACTCCAAAAACTTAGGAAGCTGAGACAAGAGGATTACAGGTTGGAGGCCAGCCTCAGAAACTAGCAAGACCCTGTTTCAAAATAGAAAAGGGCTGGGGATGTACCTCAGAGGTGAGAACCCCCTTGGCTTTAATCCCCAGTACCCTTCTCCTCACCCCCACCCCCACACACAGACAAAGAGACTCTGGGGAAGAGTTCAAAGATCAGCTATTAAATTAAAAATAAAACTTTTTAACATTGTTTGAAACAAAATCTAAAAGAATCAGGGATTACTCACATTTTGATTGAATGCAATACAAATGTAAGATGGGGGACTGAGGAATGTTAGGATTTCACTTCATTTTGACTGATCATATTGTTAATATAAGACAACTTGTATTTCTGCACATGCTAAAAGAGCCAACTAAATCTAAGACTCTAGTAGAAAAATTCAGTATTCAATAGCTAGTAGAAGATTTTGAATGTTCCAGACACCAAGAAATGATGTCTGAAGTGATATGCAAATCACTGATGGATCATTACACATTGCAGACATGTACTCAAACACTGCAGCATACTTCAAAAATACATACAATTATGTGTCAATTAAAAATAAATGGCTGAACTTGAAAAGGATCTGGAGATCATGCCACAAAAAACAATGTACACAAAGTCTTTCAGTTTTTATGGAGGGTACTTCAGTATAAAACTGTAAAATTAGCCCCCTTCCCAAAACTATAACCCTAAAATGGTAACACTCTCATTCTGGATTCAGAGATGATTAAACTTCTGACGGCTTCAACAGAACACAGTAGTAAAGCCATAGCTATAGACCCAGGAATAACTAAAGTAAGATCCAGGGTATTTAATCACATAAAATCTGAGCATCAATGCTATCCTCCACAGAATACTAATGAGAATAACTCACATTATTCCTTATAAATTTATTTTTATTTTTTATGGTACTAGGGATTGAACTCAGGGGCATTCTACCTCTGAGCCACACCCCCAAGCCCTTTTTATTTTTACTTATTTATTTATTGCTGCTGGATTGAACTCAGAGGTGCTCTACCTCCAAAACACACCCCCAGCCATTTTTTTCTTTAGCTAGTGAGAACTGGTTTTTTGAGTCTCACCACATTGTTGAGGCTGTCCTTAAACCTGTGATCTTCCTGTCTCAGCTTTTAGTACTTGGATTATAGGCATATGCCACCAGCTACTTTATTTTTGTTTGTTTATTTATATATTTTGCTACCGATGATTGAATCCAGGGTATTCTACCTCTAAGCTACATGCCAAGCCCTTTTTATTTTTTATTTTAAACAGGGTCTTGCTAAGTGGCTGAAGCTGAACTCAAACCTGTGATCCTCCTGTCTCAGCCTCCCAAGTACTGGAATTACAGGCATGCGCCACCACTCCTGGCTCCTTTTATTTCTGAAACAGGGTCTAACTAAGTTGAAGCTAGACTTGAACCTGTGATTCTCCTGTCTCTGCCTCCCAAGTAGTGAGATTACAGATAGGAACCACAAGGCCCGGCTTAAATGTTTGATTTTTGGTTGCTGTTGTTTTTTTAGTGGAACTGGGAATTAAACCCAGGACCTCTCACATTCTAGGCAAGCACTTTAATACTTAACCATACCTCCAGCCCTTCATTATAATTTTTGATAGACATGACCATAAAATACACATGCACACTGATTTTATCAAATCAATGTCTAACAGCAGGGACCTTATAAAAATTCAGAATTTGATAAAATATACAATGAAGTTGGGGCTCCTAAGGGTTTAGTAATCTGTAATAACTTTTTGCTGAGAACAGGCACTCAAGTTAATGCTTACAACCCAATTATATAAGTTCTATTTGTTACCTGGTACTGGTGTAGAACTGCTACTGAAGAGGTTACTTGGCAACAGCTCAAAGTTAAAATTGTGTTTGATAGACTTCCTTTTTTTACTTGAGAAACCCTGAGAAGACTCTACTGGCAGTTTACGTTTAGCATTTGGTGTAAGAATCACTGGTGATACAAAGAGTTGAGCTGAAAACAAAGCAAAACCAATTTGTTTTTTTTCCTACTGAGTTGACAAAAAAAAAAAAAAAGCTTTATATAATTTCTTATAAAGCTAGTACTTAGAGCTAACCAAAGAATTTGACAAATATATTTTCATTATTAAACATATGTTATTTACTTATTTTTTGTACTGGGGTTTGAACCCAGAGGCATTCTACCTCCAAGCTATAACCACAGCCCTACTTTATTTTTTATTTTGAGACAGGGTTTTGCTAAGTTGCTGAGGGTCTCACTAAATTGCTGAGGCTAGTTTCAAACCTGCAATCCTCCTGTCTCGGCCTCCCAAATACTGGGATTATAGGAGTGTACCACCATGCCTGGCAAGCATGTACAATTACTTAAAATGAAAACAGGGAAGTTGCAAAGAGGTAAGAATTTTAAGAAGCAGCAGTAATTAAATAAACTAAAAGATGCATATGATACAGATTAAAGAATATTAATATAGAGAAGGAAATTGTAGTCAAGAAATTGAAGCTGGGCATGGTGGTACACACACATATAATCCCAGTACATGGGAAGCTGAAACAGGATTGCAGGTCTGAGACCAGCCTTGGCAACTTAGACAAACCCCGTTTCAATTTTATATTGAAATAAAATAATTAGGCTGGGAGTATAGCTCAGAAGTAGAATGCCCCTCCATTCATTCCCCAGTACCATTAAAAAAAAAAAAAAACTGATGTATTTTATTCACTTTTTATCATAACTGAGTATTAACCAATTCAATTCATTTATTTCCTCTAGAAAACAAAACATCATGTTGTCTGCTATTGGCTGAATATTTTCAACCACAGTCAAACTAGGATAAAACATTAGAATACATAAATTTCTTGTTCTAAATGTTCAATAGTACACAAACCACAAGCAACTAAAAATCATTATATGATATTGCTCAGTGGTAGAGCACTTGCCCAGTGTGCATAGGCCCTGGGTTTGAATCCAATGCTAGAGGGAACAAAATAAAAAAGTATAATAGACTAAAAGAAATTTTTGCCAGGCATGGTGGTACATGCCTGTAATCAAGCATGTGGGAGACTGAGACAAGAGGATCACAAGTTTAAGATCAGCCTCAGCAACTTAGCATACCCTGTTTCAAAATAAAAAATGGCCAAGGATAGAGAGATAGCTCAGAGGGAGAATGCCCTGGGTTCAATCCCTACTGCCCACCCTAAAAATCTTACCTACATTTTTGGTTCATTACATCCAATGTAATTAGTAATTTCATAACATGGTATATAGTATAATATGTCCACTGTAAATAGTATTTGGATTTGATTAAACTAAATATGACTATTAAGTAAAATAAGCTAGGTAATTATTATATGATTACTTTTAGAAATTTTCATAAGCAGATACATGTAATAAATACGTACCAGTTCCCTCTTGTTGAGGTGTAATAGAGGGTGTTCTGTTAGATTTCAGTTTATTTAGTGCTCCATTAACAAAATCTGAAATGCAAGTTATAGGTAATCATATAATCAATTAAAATTCAGTATCTTTAAAAAATAACTCAAGCTGGGCGTGGTGGCGCACGCTTGTAATCCCAGCATTTGGGAGGCTGAGAATGGAGGATCCGGGTTCACGGCAGCCTCAGCTACTTAGTGAGACACTCCGCAACTTAGTGAGACTGTTTCAAAATAGAGAATAAAAAATAGGGCTGGGGATGTAGCTCAGAGGTAGAATGCCCCTGAGTTCAATCCCCAGTACCGCAAAAAAAAAAAAAAAAAAAATTCATACTGATATTAGTGATTTTTTTTAACATCTAACTTTATATCAGTTTATACATTTTTAATTATTTAAGGTTACTTAAAAAGAATTATCAACACAGGAAAAATACTAATCTATTTTATTCAGTTCCCTACTCATACTCCCATTACCCCCCACCACAGGAAACAAATAATACAGAAATGTAATAGTAATATGTATAATGTACAGAAAGTCCAAAAAGGAAATCAATACTTGTTGAGCCAAGAGATGAAAGGTCTGAGCTGAGGCAGGAATAAAGATATTTAAGAGATGAGATGACAAGATTTGGTGATCAATGGGGTATGAGAATGGGGCAAGAGCAGATAAAGACACCTAAACTTCTGACTCTGATGACTGAGTAGACGATGGTGTTACCAAATGAGAAGGAAACTCTGAAGAAAAGCTGAGATACTGAAATGGATATGACTCAATCTGTGGGAAAATCGGAGCTGAAGAAGTTGACTTGGAAGTTATCAGCCCAGAAATGGTAGTTTTTAAAAATGTCAAGAGAATGAGATCATTTAAGAAGAGGGCAAAGTGTGAGAAGGCCAAATATGAAAGAATGGAACTTTTAGACATGGTAAGAAAAACAAAATCTAGAAAATGAGATACCTTAATGAAGGGACAAAAGTGGGCATCAAAAAGGAATATACCATAGCTTATGCTTCTTTATGTTCAAATGCATTTTAGATAAAAAAATCAATCATAGTACCTGCCTGAAGTGAGGCTGACACTTACCTCCAACACTTTGTCTTCTCTTTCTCTTACATTCACCAGGAGTTTCATATTCACCCTCTTCAAAGCCTTCCAGTGATGGAGTAGCACAGAGACCATCAATACCCAACATAGCCGGTATCTTCTCCAGGATAAAATCTGGTACACGACCTAAATGAAAATAAATAAGTATGATAAGTTCATAATAAGACAAGTATTCTTTCCTCACTACCTCCCCAAATGTGCAGATAATAATTACCAACTTTCTAATAGCTGACTTATAGTTCACTTGGAAAAAGCTGGGACTTCTTCATTTAAACAAATCCTACTACTCAATAATGCAATTATATCTTACCAATATCTGACGCATAATCAATAAGAGTTTGTATTACTGCAGCCTGTAATCGTAGCTTTTTTTCTGTGTTAGCAGACATCTTCTCATGTCCTTCATTTGTCTGAAGAAGATTTGGTGCAAATATTACTGCAAGATTGCTGCTATCCATCTTATTCTCCCTGGACCTTAAATGAAAATAGGTTTTATTGCATGGAGAAAAAAGCAAAAGAACAGGAAGTTAAAACAACATTAAGCACATTTTGAAGATCTCTTACTTTATCAGTGACACACAATTCAAAATAGTTTCTCTTCATCTATCAATTCACATAACTGAATTGAACATGAAAGAAGAAAAAAGGACTGAAGATACAGCTCAGTGGTAGAATGTTTGCAATCCCCAGCACTACTAAACAAAATAAGAAAAATCCTAAGAACAAAAATATATAGCCTCTGTGTATTTACATATGTATCATAAAAATCATGCTAATCAGAATTCACATTCTGCTTTCCCACGCAAATGAAACGTATTTATTTCATTCAAAGCCATTGAAAATATTCGAAGGTGACAAATATGTGTACAAGTGGACTCGATGAAAGCTGAGAAAGGGAGAAAAGTTAAAAAGCAAGGCACATATATGTTTTTAACAGTAAGCAAAAGCCCTTCAGTGGACAACCAATCTTATAGATACCAATATGCCATTAAGTCATTCATGATGACTCTAAAATAGTAAGAAAATATTAAACCACTTGGTATGGTTTCTTAAATTATAGAGAGTCTACTTATTACAGTAAGGAAATCTTTTTAGAAAAATTTTCATTCCAAAGCCAGGCGTGGGGGCGCATGTTTATAATCCCTAACAATTGGGAGGCTGAGACAGGAGGATTCCAGGTTTGCAGCTAGCCTCTGCTACTTAGTGAGGCCTTCTGCAACTTAGTGTTTCAAAATAAACTTAACTGTTTCAAAATAAAGAATTAAAAAAAAAAAAAAAAAAAAGAGCTGGGGGGTGTAGCTCAAAGATAGAATGCCCCTTGGGTTCCATCCCTAGTTCCACCAAAAAAAAAAAAAAAAATCCATTCCAAATGAAATTACCTATAAGTGTAAATCTTTAGGTAGGTAGTTGAGAAATTAAGCAATATTTCTCAAGACTTAATTACTACTTACCTAAGAGAAACATTCCTGAGGAAATTAAAGAAGTATCTTAATATATCAATTGTATGATCAGCCATAAGACAGGAGAGCAACAATGTAGCTTTATTCTTCTCCTCTGCTCCTAACTGCTGAGCTTTGAAAAGTGCTTCATGCAAATTAGCTGGGAGAATTGGCTCTGGCAATTCCCTAAAGAACTGCTTTAGAAGTCCTGCAATATCACAAGGAAGTGCAGAAGACAGGCAATCTTCACCATGATCCAGTTTATTCTGAAATAAATATAATAACCTTGAGATTTGGAAGATTAAGAATTTATCAAAAAGTAATCTTTTATATGTCTAATTAAAGAGCTTTCACAAATTTTCTTGTCTTGTTTAATATATATTATTCCTGTCTACAATGCTAAAAATAATAGCCAGGCGTTGTGGTGCATGCTTGTAACCCCAGCATTTGGGAGGCTGAGACTGGAGGATCTGGGTTCGACGCCAAACTCAGCTGCTTAGTGAGGCCCACCACAACTTAGTGAGACCCTGTTTCAAAATAAAGAATAAAAAAAAAAAAAAAAAAAAAAAAAAAAATAGGGCTGGGGCTGTAGCTCGGAGGTAGAATGCCCCAGGGTTCCAACCCCAGTACCAAAAATAAAAAAAATAAAAATAATAAAATTTATTTTTTTCATTTTTACTTTCTAGAAATGATGACCATGAATTCAAAAGTATCCTAAACTTTTAAAGCACTATATAAATGATAAATAATTTGAGAAAAGTTATTTCTCCTATTAGGAAAAAAGCTATTGTCAAATTCAATTTCTATCAGTTATTCACATAATAGTTCTAATGTTTCAATCACAAAAGTCAAATCACAAAATGGTACAACTGAAAAAACAGAATTCAAGAATATTAGCTGGAGTCAGGCATGGTGGTACACACCTGTAACCCCAGCACTTGGAAAGTTGAGACAGGAGGATGACAGGTTTGAAACAAGCCTCAGCAAGTAGCAAGACTCTCAGCAACCTAGTGAGACCCTGTTTCAAAAACAAAAAATAAAACAGGGCTGGGGGTGTAGCTCAGAAGCAGAATGCGTCTGAGTTCAATTCCTGGTACCCCCACACACAAACACACACATAATATGAAGCAAGTATAGTGGCACATGCCTATAATCCCAGTACTTGGGAGGCTGAGACAGGAAGATCACAGGTTTGAGGCCAACCCTTGGTAACTTAGTGAGACCACATTTAAAAATAAAACACAAGCCGGGCGTGGTGGCGCACGCTTGTAATCCCAGCATTCGGGAGGCTGAGACCGGAGGATCCGGGTTCGCGGCCAGCCTCAGCTACCTAGTGAGGCACTCCGCAACTTAGTGAGACTCGGTTTCAAAATAAAGAATAAAAAATAGGGCTGGGGGTGTAGCTCGGAGGTAGAATGCCCCTGGGTTCAATCCCCAATAC
>PVLC010000423.1:41231-61115 GCA_004027655.1 Graphiurus murinus | reverse complement strand
AACATCAACAAGAAAGCTGAAAGAGAAATTTTTTCGAGTAGCCAGACACACACTTTACCAAACCCTATTCCAGGCACTACACTCTTTTCAGAGGCTCCTATGTCACAAATTCCTTTAATCCCTGTGATAAAAGGTTACTTTTAGTTGTCCTCCATGCTTTAAATTCTTCTCTAAGCCTTTTTCTTTTTACTCAAGCCAAAGCCAATATGCCTGCTCAAATCTACATTCTTTTCAATCCTACTCCTTTTCTCTGCTTCCCTTCATAGCACAACTTGCCTTAATACTCAGTCTTCTCCAGACTGTTTCATTACTCCAATTAAATAGCTCTCATCAAGGTCACCAATGACCTTTGCCTTGCCAAATCCATGGCCAATTCATTGTGCTCATCTTGCTTAACCCATCAGCACTTGACACATGTGACCATTCCCCTGCTCAAAAGTACTTTCATTACCTTCTGAATTTCCTGTTATCTGCTTTACTACTCCTTCTCAAACTCCTTTTCTGATTCCCCTTCTACCACCAGACCTCTCCATGATGGAATGACCGAGGGTTTTGTCCAAGGCCTTCTTTTATCTACTGTCTCTCCATGGGTGATCTTGCACAGTATACATAGCTTTAAAAATCTTTTACTACATATTTTACCCACCAACATTATTCCTCAGAAAAATGGGTATACCACAGTCCTTACAATCCTTCTCATATTAAGGGAGTATGCTCAACTTTTTTTTTTAACAGTAACTCATTGATTCAATGTTAGTTTTAGATACTTATTCAACTGCTGGTACTAACAAATTAGAATGTACGCCAGCTATTCAGCATAGTGGCTGAATGTCAATCCTTCTTACGAAGCTATCTGACAATTAGTTGGTATCTTATTTGTTTACAAAAGGTCAAGAAATTACTACAAAGATTTAGTCATTATTCTTGTGGATATGACTTTGCAATTCCAGATACTGAAATTATTATAGGTTTTCGTTATAGAAAAATCAAGTCTTAGCCGGGCATGGTGGCACATGCTTGTAATCCCAGCATTTGGGAGGCTGAGACTGGAGGATCCCGGTTCGCCGCCAGCCTCAGCTACCTAGTGAGACTCTCCACAACTTAGTGAGACCCTGTTTCAAAATAAAGAATAAAAAACAGGGCTGGGGGGATAGCTCGGAGGTAGAATGCCCCTGAGTTCAATCCCCAGTACCGCAAAAAAAAAAAAAAAAAAAGTAACTCAACAGTAGCAGGACTATTAAAATCTCATTTGAAAAAAAAAGAAAAATCAAGTCTTTCCTAGGCCACGAAAAAAGCAAAGCAGTTAAGTGGTTACCTTAGAAGACTGTGAATCTACATCTAAGAATGAATGGGAAATTATACTAGGGTAGCAAGGTGTTCAATAAATGCTTTCTGATGATACACCTATTAAAACCTAGACTATTGGACTAGAATAGGAAAAACGAACCCTATTCTATATACAGAAGAAAGGAGCTAAGTAAGAGAAGATACTTTATATGCTTTTGAAAATTATTTTAAGACATATATCTAAACTTCCCTAATAATTTCTGATGTAGTCAAAAGTATTCTTTATAAATAGTAAGTTGCATAGAAAAACTTAACTATTACCTAATATATATTCACAAATACTCCCATTTTAAAGTTGTATCCAACATTTCTTAAACAAAAAATATTAAAACTATAACTGAATTGGTAATCTAGCAAATTATTTAATCTGAGTTGTGGCAAAAAATTGGTAGAGAACTAAAAACTCAAGTTCGTAAGAAAAAAAATATTTGATTTCTAACATTTACTCATTACTGCACATTGGAATCTAATGCTGGAAATAAGTCTAAATTACATTTAAATTATGTAAAATTTCAAAAAATTTATTTTCCACATTAACTAATGTTGAGAGATGAGATAATCTGCTGATTTGAAACAAATATGTGCATCAATCAACTGTTTTAAAATCCTCTAAAAACCTGGGCATGGTGGTGCACACTTGTAATCCCAGTACTTGGGAGGCTGAGACAGAAGGATCACAGGTTCCAAGACAGCCTCAGCTACTTAGTGAGACCCTGTTTCAAAATAAGGACTAAAAAAATATGGCTGGCCCAGTACCACAAAAATAAATACATAACTAAAATCAGTTTGAAATACTTACTATTCTTTTCATTCTACTTACCTTGGAATGTGTCCATAGTCTGGTACAACAGAATAGGGCAATGCATTAAAGGGTACTCCAAATATTTTACCCTAAAATAACAAATTCAGTTATTCTAATATAAATATTAGGCATATTTGTGCATGTAGGTCACCATCACTCTGAACTGCATTATAATGTGAAACTACAGTGCATGAATAAAAGTATATAAAAATAATACTTAATAAAAGCTATTATAGTAGACATTGTTAGATACAAAAATGGTCAAGATGGAACTCATTGCTCTCAAATGATCTAGTGAATTTCCAATCTGATTATGGAAACATCAACCAAGTTGCTGCTAAATAAAGAAATTATTAGCCAGGCATGGTAGTGCACACTTGTGATCCCAGTACTTGAGAGACTGAAATAGGAGAAACTGCACGCTGGTGGTCAGCCTCAGCATCGAAGCTAGACCCTGTTTCCAAATAAAAAATAAAATAGGGCTGGGGGTGTAGCTCAGAGGTAGAATGCCCCTGGGTTCAACTCCCAGTACTACAAAAAACAAAAACTTAAACAGAAACTTACCCCCAAAATACTACAGATTCCCCTAGTGACCTTATAAATACTGACTTTATACTTTTCTTTGGTTGTCTTAAAAATGCTAACTGACAAAAAAGGCTAAGCCAACTGATAAGCATAAACTAATTCCTGTCACTCATTGAGTACTTCCTAAGATACATCAGAAGTGGTTATATTTAGGGGGTTGGGGCTCAGTGATAAGAGTTCATGTTCCAGGATCTGGGTTGGAGAGGAGGGGGAGATGTTGGTATCAGGGATTTAACCCAAGAGCATTCTACCTCCAGTTCTCACTCCCAGCCCTTTTTATATTTTGAAATAGGGTCTTGCTAAGGTACTGAGGTTGGTCTGGGACCGGTGATCCTCCTGTTTCAGCCTCCCAAGTAATGGGATTACAGATTTTTTGTATTTGAACCTCTTACCAGCATGTCACTGATTTAAGAAGGTCCAGTACCACAAAAATAAATGAATAAATAGCCAATGTCTGGAGACATTTTTGATTGTCATGAGTGAGTGATGCTACTGGCATCTAATGAGTAGAAGCAGGGGTGCTATTTAACACCCTATGTTTCATAGCACCCCAATCCTTTCCTCTAACAATCATCTAGTCCAAATTTTCAATAAAGCTGGAGTTGGAAAATTTTGCAACTTTCAATAACTAAAGGTTCCTGAAAAGAATCAAGAATGCTATGCTTTAGTAGGCGATTATGTGGATTTAACTAGAAATGCCTAACCACACCTCTTTTGAACCCAAGGGCATTCTCCTCCAAGCTACCCCTCCTTTTGTTTTGAAGCAGAGCTTCGCTAAATTGCTGAAGCTGGTCTCGAACCTATGATCCTCCAGCTTCAGCCTCCCACTACTGGGATTACAGACGTATACCACCGCACTACCCCCCCCCCCCACTAGGGATTGAACCCAGGGGCATTCTACCTCCGGGCTGCAACCCAAGTCCAATTTTTTATTTCTTTTTATTTTTTATTTTGATTTTATTTATTTTATATTTTTTGCGGTACTGGGGGTTGAACTCAGGAGCATTCTGCCTCCAAGCTACAACTCCAGCCCTATTTTTTATACTTTATTTTGAAACAGGGTCTCACTAAGTTGCAGAGTGCCTCACTAAGTAGCTGAAGCTGGCCGCGAACCCCGATCCTCCAGTCTCAGCCTCCCAAATGCTGGGATTACAAACCTACGCCACCACGCCCAGCTTCAATTTTTTATTTCTTATTCTTTATTTTGAAACAGGATCTCGCTAAGTTGCGGAGAGCCTCACTAAGTAGCTGAGACTGGCCGCGAACCCAGATCTTCCGGTCTCCGCCTCTCAAGTACTGGGATTACAAGCGTGCGCCACCGGTTCCGGCTCACCACACATCTTTTTGATCCATAAAACGACTTAATAGTTTTGCATGACCCGGTAATAAGTGATGGTAGCGGTGGAACACCTCTCCCCCTCTTTGACCTAAGTCCCCTATCCAGAACTCACCCCTTTTTCCGTGGCTGCAGTTTCCTGCCTCCTGCGATCGCACGGCGCACGGCCACCCTTGACCTTAATTCCGTAGACAGCCCGAAGCTGCTGCAACAAGGCCAGCCTGACCAGCCTCTGATCCCACATCCCGGACACGTCGCCCACTCTCCGAGGCAGGCTCCTGACTCTCGTTCGCCACCAAGTTTTCCAATTTCCAAACACTCTCAGGCTTGAGCTCCGCTCCGATGCCCTCCAGCCACTTCTGGCACTCCTTCGGCCCCCGGCCACTTCCACGGCTCTTCCTCGACCCTCTCTCCTTACACAGACGCTCTTCAATTAGCTCCTTGATCCAGCCACACTTCACTTTTCTTTCACTTCCACCGACCTTCTCTCTGGTCACCCAATCCTTTCAGCTACTTACACAGACCTTCCTTCTTTCTCTCGATTCTATGGGTTCCCTGCACCAACGTCTGTTGCCAGCTGCTCACCACTTCCGGTCACTTCCAATGATCCCTTCTCCTCCAAACCTCACTCTAACCACTCCAGCTCTCTTGGAGATGTAAATAAGACCCTTCCCGTCGCCCCTCCAGCCGAAGCAGGCGCAGCTGGGCATCTGTCCCTCTGCCCCCGCGCCCCAGCCCAGCCGCCGGACCAGCCGGCTGCCCGGACCCTCTTCCAGTCCCGGTGCCCGCCCGGGCTGGTGGCCGCCGTCACCCCGTCTCACAGGCCGCCCCTTCTGTCCCTCAGCAGCCTGCCTGCGGTCCGCGGCCTGCGCATCCCGGAGTGCCGGCTGCAGACCAGCCCTCAAGTCTCCCAGCAACCGCGGCAGCCGCACCGGAGCCCCAGCCCAGGCTCAAATGGCAGCGCCAAACAGCGCTCCGCGTCTGATTGGTCCGCTCCTCGTTTCAAAATAAGGACCCCAGAGGGTAGCCAGGAGCCGCCTGTCTCTACGGGGGTTCGGGGGTATGGGGGCGGCCACAGTGAGTGTGGAGGGCAAAGCTAAGGAACAGGAAAGTTCTACTTGCTCCTTAATTGCTATATTTTATGGCGTAAAAGACTGTTCAAGGCGTATTTGAGTCTACCTGGCCTGCTCCCCCAGACAATCTATTCAGGGAAATGTAGTAGACACCTATTTAGTGTTCCGACCAAAGCTGAAGGCCCTCATAGGGGAAAACCGATTCTACGGAACCCGAGATGAGACAATTTGAGTCAGGCTCCACAAACGCTGGTTTTAGTAACCCAGTTCCATTGCCTTTGATGGGAACTTAGGCTAAGGAGTTGGTTTTTATTTGGCGGACTGATGGTAATGTTTAAGTCTGCGGGAGGCAGCGGCTACAAAAGCTTCATTCTGTGGGGTTTGGAGCTAGAAGACACGCCCCCCCCCCACAACCGCTTCGCCTCCAACATTGCTGAATCCTTAGTTATCTGGTTGACGTGTAGGACTGCAGATGCCCAGGATGGTTTTCCATTATCAAACAACAGCAATCCCATCATGATGTTCTGCTTCCTGGGAAATAATTCTTTTAGGGTGGGAGACTACTCAATTTACTACCGTTCCACCTCACCCCATGCAAACTTAAAAGCAGAGACAGAACTTTATCAGCCGTGTGCACTGTTGTGTCTTCATTGCCAAATGCCAGGGCTTCGTGAATGAGTATTTTCCGAACAAATGAATTGAAGTAGGGAATGTTTTTCTTAGATCATTTTGCTCCCTCTGGACTTAAAGTCCTTAGATATTCTAACCTTCCCAATCTAGTCTGTTGAGTGAAGAGATAAGAACAAAATGATTAACTGATCTGAAGAATCAGTAGAAATTAACTTGGTAAAAAGTGAAAGTGAGTTGGCTAAGTGGAACTATCTCAAGAGCAAACACCCACAGAAAAAGCCACCAATTTTTAACAAGAAAGGGTACAACGGAGCAGATACCAAATCTATCCTTTTCTTCTAGCTTCAGACATCTTTAAGCAAAACAATTTATGGCTGGGTGTGGTGGCACAAGCCTATAATCCCAGTACTTGGGAGCTGAGATGGGAGGATCTCAGTTTCAAGGCCAACCTCAGCAATTTACTGAGATTCTGTTTCAAAAGGAAAGCTAAAATAGGAAGGGGTGGGGGAGTTGGGGGTGTGGTGGGAGGGTCTATCTCAGAGATAGAACACTCCTTTCAATCCCTAGTACCAAAAAAATAAATAAATTTTTAAAAAATGTTGTCTTTAGCCTAATCCCTTCCCCAAACCTCACAGTGTTCTGGGTTTTAAATGGCTCAGACTTGCCGGGCGTGGTGGCGCACGCTTGTAATCCCAGCATTCGGGAGGCTGAGACCGGAGGATCCGGTTTCGCGGCCAGCCTCAGCTACCTAGTGAGGCACTCCGCAACTTAGTGAGACTCGGTTTCAAAATAAAGAATAAAAAAATAGGGCTGGGGTTATAGCTCGGAGGTAGAATGCCCCTGAGTTCAATCCCCAGTACCGCAAAAAAAATAAATAAATAAATAAATAAATAAATGGCTCAGACTTCCTTTTCTTAAAGACTCACATTGGCTTTTGAATATTAAGTGCTTTTTTTCTAAGGATGTCTGAATTCATTTTTAAAGCTGAGCTTATTGATTTTTTTGTCTCCTTTCTTTTATGATGAAAATATCGGTTCTTAATGAAATAAATATAATTGCATATTTGCTTTATAAAAACAGAATAACAATAACAGAAAAAAGAATAACTAAAACCAGAATAACAGTAAAGACATTGCCAACAGGACTGATGGATGATTTTTAAGTTTTATTTATTTTTTATTTTATTTTATTTTATTTTTTTGCAGTACTGGGGATTGAACTCAGGGGCATTCTACCTCTGAGCTACACCCCCAGCTCTATTTTTTTTTTTTTTTTTTTTTTTTTTTTTGGCGGTACTGGGGATTGAACTCGGGATGTTCTACCTTCGAGCTATATCCCCAGCCCTGTTTTTTATTCTTTATTTTGAAACCAGGTCTCACTAAGTTTCGGAGTGCCTCACTAGGTAGCTGAAGCTGGTTGCAAACCGTGATCCTCTGGTCTTAGCCTTCCAAATGCTGGGATTACAAGCGTGTGCCACCACGCCCGGCTTTAAGTTTTATTTAAACTTGTTTTTTCTTCACCTATATCATGCTAAGGACGTATAGTCAAGATACTGTGTTTTAAATAAACTAAGCAAATTTTTCTTTGGTTTTATGGAGATGTATTGATGAATGTGAGATTCCTTATGCATGTATGTTATGCTTTTGCTACTGCATCTTTAATGTAAGAATCCATAAATGGGATTGCTAGATCAAAGAATAAAAGAGCATGTTATTTTGTTTAATATTGTCAAGTTCCTCTTCAAAGGGGTGGTGCAATTTTGTATTTATACCAGCAATTTTGTGAATACAAAATTGGAAATGCATGAGAGTTCTTATTTCCCAATGGCCTCTCCAATAGAGTGAATGGTCAAACTCCTAGACTTTTGCTAATTTGATAAGTGGGATTTCAACATAATTTATCCCTTACCTTTTTATGAGGACGGTAGCACATTTTTGCAAGTAGGAAGACCTACAGCTGAGAAGTAAAGTGAAAAAAGCAAGGCAAAAAAGACTACATACCTTTGGGGTGAGAGGGATTAGAAATACACAAATAATACACAAATCAATACTTGCTTATATTTTCAAAAGTAAGCCATGAGCCGGGCGTGGTGGTGCTCGCTTGTAATCCCAGCATTCGGGAGGCTGAGACCGGAGGATCTGGGTTCGCGGCCTGCCTCAGCTACCTAGTGAGGCACTCCGAAACTTAGTGAGACCCTGTTTCAAAATAAAGAATAAAAAATAGGGCTGGGGGTGTAACTTGGAGATAGAATGTCCCTGAGTTCAATCCCCAGTACCGCAAGAAAAAAAAAAAAAAGTAAACCATGGAATGGTAAACAGAAATCTAATAAAAATGGTAGCCAAAGAGGAGAGCAAGAACAGGTGAGGGAGAAGACAGGAATGGACATTAGACCTCTTTTTCTGGGGGGCAGGGGTACTCGGGATTGAACCCAGGGGTGTTCTACCTCCAGTCCTATTTTATTTGTAGTTTAAAACAGGGTCTCACTAAGTTGCTGAAGCTGACCTCGAACCTGCAATCCTCCTGCCTCAGCCTCCCAAATACTAGAATTACAGGTGTGGGCCACCTTGCCCAGCTAGACCTTTTTGAATTATTTCATTTTATAGTTTGACCTTAGAACCCTGTAAGTGTTTTATCATGTTTGAAATACAAAATAAAATGAAAAAGGAATTTTTTTTTTTTGTACTGGGGATTGAACCCAGGGACATTCTACCTTCTAACTATACACCTAGCCCTACTTTTTATTTTTATTTTGAAACAAGGTTTCACTAGGTTGATGAGTCTCACTCTTGCTGAGGCTGTCCTTGAACCTGTGGTCCTCCTGTCTCAGCCTCCCAAGTACTGGGATTTACAGGTGTGTGCCACCATGCCCAGTTGGAAAAAGGAACTATTGAAGTGGAAAACAAACTGAAATAAATAACCCAACCTTTTAATCTAAGGGCTACTGGCATTTCTTTTTATTTTTTATTGGGGTGGCCATCTTTCTAAACAATTAATAGCTTTTTATATATTAGCCCTATGTGATGTAAGTTGCCCACTGTGTGTGGGGGCGGGGGGCACTTTGCTTTGCCTTTTATTCTCTCTAAACTGTAGTTTGTTGTTGTTGTTGTGGAACTGGGAATTGAACTCAGGAGCATTCTACCTCTGACCTATACCCCCAGCCCTATATTTTTATTCTTTATTTTGAAACAAGGTCTCACTAAGTTGCAGAGTGCCTCACTAAGCAGCTGAGGCTGGCCTCGAACCCAGATCCTCCAGTCTCAGCCTCCTAAATGCTGGGATTACAAGCGTGCGCCACCATGCCCAGCTTCTAAATTGTAGTTAATCAGTCTCTTTCCTTAAATGCTTCTGGATTCTGATCATAGGTGGGCATATTTTCTCTGCTTCCAAGTTATAAAAGAATTCACTCATGTGAGTGCCTGTACTGGTTTTTTATACTAGTTTTTTCTTTCTTCTTCTTCTTCTTTTTTTTTTTTTTTGTGTGTGTGTATGTGTGATGCTGGTGATTAAATCCAGGGGTGTTCTACTTCCGAGCTATACCCCCAACCCTTTTTTATTTTTTGTTTTGAAATGGAATCTTACTAGGTTGCTGAGAGTCTCACTGTGTTGCTGAGGCTGTCCTCAAACCAGTGATACTCCTGTCTCAGCCTCCCAAGCACTGAAATTTCAGGTGCAGGCCACCATGCCTGGCTATATTCATTTTTTTTTTTCATAGTACTGCTACATTTTCTTTTATATATATATTAAGTCCCTAATCTCTTTGAAATTTAGTACAGAAAGTAAATAATGGATCAAATTTATTTCTTTTTCCATATGGCTAACATGTCCTAGACACTGCAAGGAATACCTACCTCTAAAAGTAGCCAATCACTACTGCTGAAATCCTCACAGAGGCCCTTGAATAGGAAGAGGCAAACATCTTCAAGCATTAGGTCTTGCTTTTAGTTGGTGCCACTAGATGGCGCACATGGTTTCTTCAGCTATTATCTCAACTTGCACTTTTCGGTGAATCAATGAAGTGCCTGCAAAGGGCCTCCCTAAGCCTTTTTCCTGCATACCTGCTTGTAATAGGATGATTAGTGCAGCTTTCAAATTAGATCCAGAGCTTTCCTCTGCAAAGTCAAAATGATTGTTCCTGGGATTACTGTCTCCAGGGCCTGGCTTTTCTCACAGACATGCAACTTCATTTAGTTATAAAATGGAAACATTTAAGGTATGCCCATCATATTCTGGCCTAAATTCAGACTTGAAAAGAATCCAGTGATATTCTCAGGCCACTGGGACTCTCACCAGACCAGCAGACACTGGTGCTTTCCCTAGGTCCCCATCCAGAGCTGAGGTGCTCTTTCCCACTCACAAGAGTGTTGGTTGCTGAGGCTCACCACCACATCCCCCTCTCAGAACTGTTCTGTGGAAAGGAGCTTCCCCCCTCCAGGTGACACCCATAAGCCCCAGCTCCAGAGCTACCTATAGGATCAGCTGAGGCCCATGGCACCCTTCACAGTCAACCTCTCCGTTTGCCCAATCCTGTTTCTTCGTGTCTTTTTTTGTTTTGTTTTGTTTTTTTGTGACACTGGGGATTGAACCCAGGGGCATTCTACCTCCGAGCTACACCCCCCAGTCCTAGTTTTTTATTCTTTATTTTGAAACAGGGTCTCACTAAGTTGCGGAGAGCCTCACTAAGTAGCTGAGGCTGGCCGAGAACCCGAATCCTCCTGTCTCAGCCTCCCAAGTACTGGGATTACAAGCGTGTGCCACCACGCCCGGTATGTCTTTACTTGTGTTCTTCCAAGAGCTCTTGCTATTAAGCCTCTTGAAGGCACATCTCCATGTCAGTTCAATTTTTCAGGCAACCCAACTTAAGACACAGGGTCAATGGCTTTCCCCAAACAGCACTCTAAACTAGAGCTTTGCTGCTAAAATATGGCCCATAGACCCACAGCATTGGCATCACCTAGAAACTAGGTAGAAAGGAAGTGACCCTGGCTCCACCCCAGACCGCAGTGAATCGAATCTAAGTTTTTAAGATTTGTCTGTACATTAATATTTTATTTTATTTTGTGGTACTGGGGATGGAACCCATGGGCATTCTACCTCTGAGCTACACCCCAGTCCGATTTTTTTTAGTCTTTATTTTGAAACAGGGTCTCACTAAGTTGCGGAAGGCCTCACTAAGTAGCTGAGGCTGGCCGCAAACCCAGATTCTCCAGTTTCAGCCTCCCAAATGCTGGGATTACAAGCGTACACCACTACCCCTGGCTTTGCACATTAGATTTTAAGATGTGCTGGTCTAGGTTCAAAAGACAATTGTATGCGTGATAGTGCATGCCTGGAATCCCACTTCTTGGGAGTTGAGATAGGAGAATCCCATGTTCAAGACCAGCCTCGGCAACTTAGGGGAACCCTGGGCAATTTAGTGAGACTGTTTCAAAATAAAATAAAATAAAATAGGACTGGGTGTGTAACTCAGAGGTAGAATGCCCCTGGTTGAATTCCCAGTACCACACACACAATTGCTTAAGCTCAAAAATTTTTCTTATTCTTACTTTTTAGGCAGGGAAATCAGACAATGTTTTGTTGTGCTTTCTAACATGCAAATTAAACAAAAAATGGAGAATATCCAGAAAAGAAACTTGATCAAGTGGCTAGATCGTTTGACCATTTGTCCCTCAGGTCATGGAACGTTGTGTGTGTGTGTGTGTGTGTGTGTGTGTGTGTGTGTGTGTACGTTGCTGGGGATTGAACCCAGGGGCATTATATCTCTGAGCTACACCCCAGCCCTATTTATTACATTTATTTTTTTATTTGTTTTGCGGTACTGGGGGGATTGAACCCACGGGCATTCTATCTCCGAGCTACACCCCTATCCCTATTTTTTTTATTCTTTATTTTGAAACAGGGTCTCAATAAGTTGTAGAAGGCCTCACTAAATAGCTGAAGCTAGCTGCTAACCTGGATCCTCCAATCTCAGCCTCCCAAGTAACATGGGCCACCATGCCCGGCTACTTTTTATTTTTGAAACGGGGTCTCAGTAAGTTGTGGAGGACCTTGCCAAATTGCTCAGGCTAGCCATGAACCTATGATCCTCCTGTCTCAGCCTCCCAAGTACTAGAATTACAAGCATGTACCACCATGCCTGGCTTCTCAGCCCTATTTTATTTTGTATTTGTAAACAGGGTTTCACTAAGTTGTTAAGAGCCTCACTAAGTTTCTGAAACTGATTTCCAACCTGTGATTCTACTGTCTCCCAAGGTTTTTTTGTTTTGTTTTGTTGTAGCACTGGGCATTGAACCCAGAGGCAATTCTGCTCCCAAGCTATACCCCCAAGTCCCATTTTTTTTTTCTTTATTTTGAAAAAGGATCTCACTAAGTTGTGGAGGGCCTCATTAAGTCGCTGAGGCTGGCCCCAAACCTGCAATCCTCCTTTCTCAACCTCCCAAGTACCGGGATTACAAGCATGTACTACTATGCCCAGCTTGTTTTGTTTTGTTGTATTGAGGATTGAACCTGAGGGCATTCTCCTTCCAAGCTACTCCCTCAGCACTATTTTATTTTTAATTTTTTAATTTTTATTTATTTATTTATTTTTGCGGTACTGGGGATTGAACTCAGGGGCATTCTACCTCCGAGCTATACCCCCAGCCCTATTTTTTATTCTTTATTTTGAAACAGGGTCTCACTAAGTTGCAGAGGGCCTCACTAGGTAGCTGAGGCTGGCCGCGAACCCAGATCCTCCGGTCTGAGCCTCCCAAATGCTGGGATTACAAAGCATGTGCCACCACGCCCGGCTATTTTAAATTTTTGAAACAAGGTCTCACTAAGTTGTGGAGGGCCTTGCTAAATTGCTGAGGCTGGCCATGAACCTGTGATCCTCCTGTCTCAGTCTCCCAAGTACTACAATTACAGGTATGCACCACCATAACCAGCTTTTTTATTTATTTATTTATTTTACTCTTGTGGTTGCTTTATAGGGGGTTCTGGCATACAAAGATTAGAGTAGGACTTGTCCCAGCATGGTGGCACATCCCTGTAATCCTTGTACTTGGGAGGCTGAGACAAGAGGATCACAGGTTTGAGGCCAGCCTCAGCAATTTAATGAGGTCCTATGCAACTTAGTGAGATCCTGTCTCAAAATAAAAAAATAAAATACTTTTGGAGTTGTAGCTCAGAGGTAGAATGCCCCTAGTTTCAATCCCCAGTCACACACACACACACACACACACACACACACACACACACACACACAGGGTAGGATATGTGCT
The DNA here is from genome assembly GCA_004027655.1 of Graphiurus murinus. Taxonomy (NCBI): domain Eukaryota; kingdom Metazoa; phylum Chordata; class Mammalia; order Rodentia; family Gliridae; genus Graphiurus; species Graphiurus murinus. The sequence continues at coordinate 48,083 of PVLC010000423.1, read as the reverse complement.
AACTCTGAAATGACTAACAAAAAACCTCAATCACATAGTAATAGCCTTCTAGGACTTGTGGTTAGAGATCAACATGTATTTCTCTTTAGGAAGTCATTTCTGGGGGCTGGAGGTAGCTCAGTGGTCAAGTGTTTGCCTAGCATGTAAGAGACCCTGGGTTCTAGCCCCAGATTTGCAAAGAAGATGAAGAAGAAATTTCTGTTCTGAAGCAAGGAATTCAAGCTGCCTTCCTCTGCCACCCCCCTTCCCCCCGCCCTGAGCCCTAAGGGGAAGAATGGTGGAAGAAAGTAGGATAAGTGATTTTAAAAAAATGACAAACCAAAACTGATTAAATAAAAACTATAGGTACATAAAGCCTTGAACGTTTTTCTTTTCTTTCTTTTCTTTTTTCTCTTTCTTTCTTTCTTCTTTTTTTTTTTTTTTTTTTTTTTTTTGTGGTACTGGGGATCAAACCCAGAGACATTCTGCCTCGGAGCTACACTCCCAGCCCAATTTTATTTCTTATTTGGAAACAGGGTCTCACTAGGTTGATGAGAGTCTCACTCTTGCTGAGGCGGTCCTCGAACCTGTGATCCTCCTATCTCAACCTCCCAAGTACTGGGATTATAAGTGTGTGCCACAATGCCCAACTCTATCTTTTATAAAGGTAAGAAATGGGCAGTTTAAGGTAGGAAATCTGGAAATCTGAGTGCTGTGTTTTTGACTGTCCTGAAGGGTGAGCTCAGATATCCTAGGGATGAATTACAGTTCTATCGCTTAATTCTGAGCCCCAAATTCCTCATATGTACAATTGAAATGTTTAAGGTATCCTCTTAATGAGTTATTATGAGAATAGCATGACTCATGGGATATTCTTGCTACTTTGCCTGGCATATCAAAGACCCCAATAAATGTGAAATATTTTTATTACAGATACTTATAGCTGGTACAAAATCAGAAGTCTTGCTCTTCGGGAAATTCTCTCTTTCTCTCTCTGTCTCTCTCTCTCTGTCTCTCTGTCTCTCTCTCTCTCTCTCTCGTGTGTGTGTGTGTGTGTGTGTGTGTGTGTGTGTGTGTGTGTGTGTGTTACTGGAAATTGAACCCGGGAAATTGAACCTCTGAGCTACACCCACAGCTCTATTGTATTTTTTCTATTTTGAAACAGAGTCTCACTGAGTTGTGGAGGTCCTCCCTAAGTTGCCAAGGCTGGCTGAGAAGCTGTAATCCTCCTGTCTCAGCCTCCCAAGTACTGGGATTACAGGCATGTGCCACCATGCCCGGTGCCTTCAGGGGATCTAGACAGCTGAGTGTGATGCTGAAAGGCAGAACTCCTTTCCCATGTGTGCTGTGCAATCCTCGTGAGCTCTTCTCCAGCATATTTCACATGTGATCCTCTCTCCATGCTTCTCAGAATGGTAACAGCCTTCTCTGCTGAACTTCACCCCCAAATGCTTAACACTAGGAAAAGGACAACAACTGCATTTCTCTGCTAGATTCAATGGGCAGTGTGGGGTCCCCAGTCTGCAGAGTTTTGTGTATTTATTTATTCTGTGGGCCTCTGTGAATGTCAATAATGCTGTAAACAAAAGAGATCTCCAGAATCAGTCAAGCAAATTACAGACTATTGGAAAGGTCATCACAGTAAAGCACATCAATATAATCCACAAAATATATGAAGCATTAAAATCTTAATGCCTTGACTTTTTATCACAGTTTATAGGGGCTGAGAAGAATGAACTACTTCAGAGCATTTTTATGACCAAAACTAAAGCAGGGGTGGATTCACTTAACCCCTGCCCAGAGTCTCAATTCATTGAATTGCTGTCTGTATTCATAGAATTCTGTCCCTATGGGGCTCCATGTGATTGGGAGCTGTTCTTGCTTGGTAACCTTCCTGGAAGATTCAAGAAAAGACAGGAAATGGGTGAGAATGGAACCAGCTCGCAAGACATCTTCATACATTAGAAACTGACCTGATGGCTAAGAAAACAAATAACCCAATCAAAAAATGGGAAAAGGATCTAAATAGACACTTCACAAAAGAAGAAATACAAATGGCCAATAAATGTATGAGGAAATGTTCAACATCATTAGCAATCAGAGAGATGCAAATCAAAACTACCTTGACATTTCACCTAACTCCAATCAGAATGGCAATCATCAAGAACACAAACAACAACAAATGCTGGTGAGGGTGTGGAGAAGTGGGAACCCTAATACATTGTTGGTGGGATTCCAAATTAGTGCAACTACTTTGGAAAACAGTATGGAGGATCCTCAGATGAATGGGAATGAACCTACCATAGGATCCAGCAATACCACTTCTGGTATCTACCCAAAAGAATGGAAACCAAACTATCAGACCAATGCATGTATATCTATGTTTATAGCTGCACAATTCACCATTGCCAAACTATGGAACCAGCCAAGATGTCCATCAACCGATGAATGGATTACAAAACTATGGGATATGTACACAATGGAATTTTACTCAGCCATAAAAAAGAACAAAATTATGTTATTTGCAGGGAAATGGATGGAACTGCAAAACATTATGTAAGTGAGATTAGTCAGTCACAAAAAGTAAAAAAATTGTATGCTCTCCCTAATATGTGGAAGCTAGGGAGAAAATGGGACATAAAGAGGAACTCCAGATGGAGAAGGAGAAATCTTAGGTGAACAAAGAATTTGACTTAAAGGAAGGTGATGGGGTAGGGGAGACACCCTAATGAGCACGTTGTACTTTCATGAACACATCAAAGTCAACCACTAAACTGACCTTGAGAAGGAGGGAGGAGGAGGGGAGGAGGGGGGAATGGGGTGGGAATTGGAGAAGGGTTAAATGAGAAATGTGTGCATGTATGCCTTTACCTAGATGCGTGATTACAATGCACCAATCTAAAAAAAAAACAAGGGGAATGATGAAAACAAAAAAAGATTTGTTAAAGCTACACCAGGAGATTTTTGATCTACATAATGCAGAGCCCATTTCTATTAATGTGGCAGAAACAGCTAAGACATTTGTAGATCGGCTTCAATCCTTGATGCCTACTTGGCCCTCGTATACCTCCTTGCTGGGAGGAGTTATCGGATTAGCAGCAATAGTCATTCTAGGCTTATGCATTCTACCACTCGTTGTACACCTTGTGATCAATACCGTTGTTAGTATACAAGCAGACTTACATGGAATAAAACTGCAAGCACTGCCTCACACACGGCCTGGTAGTCAATGATGGGTTCGATTTTCTCAGGGCAATATCAACCTAAGACAGGGCTCGTTGAATGACTCATCGAGACCCCATGACAGGTAAGATTATGCACCTGGTAGGAAATGACCTAAGACAGGTACAGTCCTTCGTGCATTTTAAAATAAAAACAGGGGAGTTGTGGGAGCCCAGCTGGGCCCTTTCTCCCCTGGCAGTTGCTATCTGCATATATGAGTAATTATACTCATGATTCTTCTACTATGGCTACTTTGGTGTCTCAGAGTCTGGAGATTGCTCCTAGGTTGTGTAGATGAAAGACCCTCTTACTTCTTAGAAAGTAAATATATGACTTCTAAACGTTTATGGTTTTATGATTCTAGAAAGTTTGCTTGACCAGGCTATGTTAGGAATGTGGGTTATACATGGAAAACGAAGAAGTGGTGCTAACTGTGCTCTGACAACGATTGATATGTTGTAAATGTATATGTAACCCTGTTGTACTCAAGAAACGTATTAAAAATCCGTGCTGAATAATAATAAAAAAAAAAGAAAGAAAGAAAGAAAGAAAGAAACTGGCCTGCCGGGCGTGGTGCAATTCCCAGTTACCTTCCCCCCGCCCCCCCCAAAAAAGGAACGGAAAAATGAAAACTTTATTTTAGAATAATAAAACTGGTTTCATAGCCTGGTGTGGTGGCGCACACTTGTAATCCCAGCATTTGGGAGGCTGAGTCCGGAGGATCCAGGTTCGAGGCCAGCCTCAGCTACCTAGTGAGGCATTCCGCAACTTAGTGAGACTCGGTTTCAAAATAAAGAATAAAAAATAGGGCTGGGGGTATAGCTCGGAGATAGAATGCCCCTGAGTTCAATCCCCAGTACCACAAAAAAAAAAAAAAAAAGAAATTGGCCTGATGGCCAGGCGTGGTGGCACACGCTTATAATCCCAGCATTTGGGAGGCTGAGACCGGAGGATTCGGGTTCTCGGCCAGCCTCAGCTACCTAGTGAGGCACTCCGTAACTTAGTGAGACCCTGTTTCAAAATAAAGAATAAAAAATAAGACTGGGGATGTAGCTCGGAGGTAGAATGCCCTGGGTTCCATCCCCAGTACTTAAAAAAAAAAAAAAAAAAAGAAAGAAAGAAACTGGCCTGATGGTCCAGGCAGTGTGGAAGTTCTCTTAAGCTCAAGTGCATGACCAGTCCTTCCATTGACATTGAAGCAGAGACAGTCTGCACAGATTGTTTCTCTGCACTATATGCCAAACAAAAGTGGTTGTTAACTAAATAGTGGCTTCACAGACCTAGAAAAAAGTAGACAGAGAAAAACATGAAGCTATGTGGGTATCTTACACCCCAAATCAAGTACTCTATACCTATGGGAAATGTTGCTATGAAGCATCCTGATTTGGAAATACAACTAGAAAATATTCCTTAGGAAGAGTTACCTAGGAAAGAGTTTATTCACTTGTATAACCTCATAACAGAATTATTAGTAGTGTTACTGCCTAGTCTTTCGCAAAACCTAAATTATGCTGCCATCTGAGAAGCTCCAGCAAGGAAAGAGGGAGTGACAGAACTTGTATTTTTTGGATATAAGATGTCAGACATCGATCCTTGCAGCATACCTATGAAGTAGGTATTATCCCATTAATACAGACAAGAAGAATGAGTTTAGAGAGGTTAAGAAATTTGTATAATGTCCCAAGCCACTAAATGACATGTTCAAACACACACCATGTTGATTGCCATACCTTTTCTGTGGGGGACAATGATAATTCCTAGAACAACCTTGATTCCAAAGCCATCACCTTTTGATTTGAGTGACAAACTGAAAACCTTACTATCTAAAAATTTCTCCTTCATCCATCTCAGTGATTTCCTGATAGAGGCTGACTGCCATGGCTTCAGTTAGGAGTCCCTTTTCAAATGCAAATTATCCAGACAGATGAGGCACTTACTGTGAATAAGTGTTCCAGGCACTTTATTTTCTAAAGGGAGAAATTTGATAGCATTAGACAGTGGGTTTCCTGAGGAAAAAAAGAGGGCTCATGGGGAAAATAGCAAAAAGGGAACAGCTGAAGGGAGAAATATATGAATCAATTTCAGAATTTTACTTAAGTCTGACCGCAGTGATCTTTTCTGCTTTTTAGGAAGAGTAAGTTCTAGATATTAGAATGTGTATACTTATCTCATGGTACTGTGCAAAAATTAAATGAAACACATGTGAGTGTAAATGACTTAATATAAATAAAGTATGGTGAGGTACTACTTCAATTTGCAAATTAATTCTGTTTTTAATGGCCAAATACACTTCCTTTTCCAACTGGCTCCATTCTCTTGACTCTTGACCATGCATCCAATGTAAGTGTGTGTTGTGTGTGTGTTTGTGTGTGTGTGTTTGTGTGTGTGTGAGAGAGATGGGGGGCATATCTGGACACTAGAAACAAATTATATAGGGCAATAACTTGTTTAAATTTTTAAAATTTCAAGTTGAAAGAAACGCATTTTAGGGAAAGATTGAATATATTTTTCATGATGTTTAACATTATTTTCTCTGATAGGATTATTTTATTTATTTATTTACTTACTTACTTACTTACTTATTTATTTATTTATTTATTTGCATTACTGGGGATTGAACTCAGGGGTATTCTACCTTCGAGCTACACCCCCAGCCCTATTTTTTGTTCTTTGTTTTGAAACAGGGTCTCACTAAGTTGCGGAGTGCCTCACTAAGTAGCTGAGGCTGGCCGAGAACCCAGATCCTCTGGTCTCAGCCTCCCAAATGCTGGGATTACAAGCGTGAGCCACCACGCCTGGCTTCTCTGATAGCTTTAAAAATGCAGTTTTTTTAGAGAAGTTTTTAAATGCAATTTTTACTTCTATCAATTTGACTAAAGGAGAGGGGGGAAAAAAAGAACTATGTTAGATTTTACCAGCAGAGGGGAGTAAAGGAACACAAAACAGCTTTCAGTAATTTTTGTGCATAAACATGGCAGCAAAGTCCTCAAATCTATCCCTTTTATTAGCTAGTGAATCTGTGGGAGCACATTAAGTTTTATTAGCAGCTCAGTCTATATTGGAGGTCAAACAAACAGCTCTGTAGGTCACAAAGACATTGACTTTTGATCAGAAGTTATAGGAGATGAGAAGAATGAACTACCTCAGTGCATTTTTATGGCCAAGTTTACCTGTTTGAGGTTGTTATTTTCCATCTTTCATGATAGTGAAAACAGTTTTTTTTTTTTTTTTTTTTTTAGTACTGGGGATTGAACACAGGGGCATTCTACCTCTGAGCTACACCCCCAGCCCTATTTTTTATTCCTTATTTTGAAACAGGGTCTCACTAAGTTTCAGAGTGCCTCACTAGGTAGCTGAGGCTTGGACAAGAACCCAGATCCTCCGGACTCAGCCTCCCAAATGCTGGGATTACAAGCATGTGCCACCACACCAGGCCATGAAACCAGTTTTATTATTCTAAAATAAAGTTTTCATTTTTCCATTCCTTTTTTTTGGGGGGGGGAGGTAACTGGGAATTGCACTCTACCTCTGAACTACATCCCCACCCCTATTTTATTTTTTATTTTTTTGCAGTACTGGGGATTGAACTCAGAGGCATTCTACCTCCGAGCTATACCCCCAGCCCTATTTTTTTTTTTTTTTTTTTTTTTT
>PVLC010000423.1:24732-41131 GCA_004027655.1 Graphiurus murinus | reverse complement strand
TTCCTTATTTTGAAACCGAGTCTCACTAAGTTGCGGAGTGCCTCACTAGGTAGCTGAGGCTGGCCGCGAACCCGGATCCTCCGACCTCAGTCTCCCAAATGCTGGGATTACAAGTGTGCGCCACCACGCCCGGCTATTTTTTATTTTGAGACAGTGTTTCATTAAGTCACTAAGGTTCTCACTAAATTGCTGAGGCTGGCCCCAAGCCTGCAATCCTCCTGTCTCAGTCTCCCAAGTCCTGGGATTACAGGCATGTACCACCATGCCTGGTTTCCATTCCAATTTTTAAACATTCATTAAGAATAAAACTCTAGCAAAATGCATTTTAAAGCCTGCTCTGTGTCAATGTAGGTGAAAACCTGACTTTCACAAACTATCTCAGACACAGTCTTTTTTTTTTTTTTTTTTTCAATACTAGGGATTGAACTTAGGGTCATTCTACGTCTGAGCTACACCCCGTTCCTATTTTTTATTCTTTATTTTGAAACAGGGTCTTGCTAAGTTGCAGCGGGCCTCACTAAGTAGCTGAGGCTGGCCACGAACCTGGATCCTCCAGTGTCAGCCTCCCAAGTACTGGGATTACAAGCGTGTGCCACCACGCCTGGCTCATATACGATCTTAATTTAGATGAAGAGGGGATGTTTTTCTAAATGTACTGGAAATGTATGCACGTATGTGTGCACACACACATATACAAATTTTTGAAAATCCCCTATTACTTATTTCTAGGTAGATGTTAATTAATATTCAAAATCCCTTTAGGTCTTGAAGCAAGAAAGGTGACTTCATTTTATTTTTTATAGTACTAGGGATTGAACCCAGAGGCATTCTACCTCTGAGCTACATCCTCAGCCTCAGCCCTTTTCTTTTTCTTCTTTTTTTTTTTTTATCACTTTTCTTTTTTAATTGGTGCATTGTAATCATATGTCTTTGTTAGGTACAAGCTGATAAAGGCATACATGCACACATTTCTCATTTAACCCTTCCCCAATTCCTACCCCATTCCCTCACCCTCCCTCCTTCTCAAGTTCAGCTTAGTAATTGACTTTGATATGTTCATGAAAGTACATCATGTGCATTAGGATGTCCCTCCGCCCCCAATACCTTCTGTTAAATCAAATTCTTTGCTCAACTAAGGTTTCTCCTTCTTCCTCTGGAGTCCCTCTTTATGTCCCATTTTCTCCCTAGCTTCCACATATTAAGGAGAGCATATGATTTTTTTTACTTTTTGTGACTGACTAATCTCACTTAACATAATGTTTTGCAGTTGCATACATTTCCTTGCAAATAACATGATTTTGTTCTTCTTTATGGCTGAGTAAAATTCCATTGTGTACATATCCCATAGTTTTGTAATCCATTCATCTGTTGATGGACATCTTGGCTGGTTCCATAGTTTGGCAATGGTGAATTGTGTAGCTATAAACATAGATATACATGCATTGGTCTGATAGTTTGGTTTCCATTCTTTTGGGTAGATACCCAGAAGTGGTATTGCTGGGTCATATGCTAGGTTCATTCCCATTCATCTGATGATCCTCCATATTGTTTTCCAAAGTGGTTGCACTAATCTGCAATCCCACTAACAGTGTATTAGGGTTCCCACTTCTCCACACCCTCACCAGCATTTGTTGTTGTTCATGTTTTTTATGATTGCCATTCATAAATGGAGTTAGGTGAAATGTCAAGGTAGTTTTGATTTGCATCTCTCTGATTGCTAATGATGTTGAACATTTCCTCATACATTTATTGGCCATTTGTATTTCTTCTTTTGTGAAGTGTCTATTGAGATCCTTTGCCCATTTTTTGATTGGGTTATTTGTTTTCTTAGCTGTGAGTTTCTTGAGTTCTCTGTATATCCTAGATATTAGTCCTCTATCAGAAGAGTAGCTGGTAAAAATTTTCTCCCACTCTGTGGGCTCTCTGTTGAGGTTCTTGATAGTTTCCTTTGCTGCACAGAAACTCTTCAGTTTAATGCAATCACATGTATTGATCTTCCTTTGAGTTGCTTGTGCCTTTGGGGTCTTGTTGAGAAAGTTTTTGCCTGTGCTTATGTGTTGAAGTGTTGGTCCTATGCCCTCTTCAAGTAGTTGCAAGGTCTTGGCCTGACTTCCAGGTTTTTGATCCACCTTGAGTTGACTCTTGTGCAGGGTGAGAAAGTGGGGTTTATTTCCATTTTCCTGCATATGGTTAACCAGTTTTGCCAACACATTTGTTAAAGAGCCTCAGCCCTTTTCAATTTTTGTGTTTGTGTGTGTGTGTGTGTGTGTGTGTGTGTGTTTCTCTATAGGTTGCTGAAGAGTCTCACTAAATTGTTGTCTCAGCCTCTCAAGTACTGGGATTATAGGCATATACCACCACACGAGGCTGGAAGGTGACTTGTGAGTTTAGAATGTATGAAACTTTATCTACAACCTGACATATAATCTATCTATCTATCTATCTATCTATCTATCTATCTATCTATCTATCTATCTATCTATCATATATCTAGCTGTATATCCACATTAGAGACACAAAAGTTTTGTTTTTGCTTTTTGTGGTACTGGGGATTGAACCCAGGGGAGTTCTACCTCTGAGCCACACCCACAGCCCTATTTTATTTTTTAGTTTGAAACAGGATCTCACTAGGTTGCTGGGAGTTTCACTGTGTTGTCAAGATTCTCCTTGGAACTGCAATCCTCCTGTTTCAGCCTCCCAAGTACTGGGATTACAAGTGTGCACCGCCACACCCAACAAGACACAGAGGTGTAGAAGAGGCCATTGCCTTGATGGGACAAATGAAAAGACATTTTGCAAAGAAATATTTCATGAATGTGGTGTGTGTGTGTGTGTGTGTGTGTGTGTGTGAGAGAGAGAGAGAGAGAGAGAGAGAGAGAGAGAGAGAGAGACACTAGGGATGGAACCAAGGGACCTTCTACCTCCGGGCTATACCTCCAGACCTATTTTTTATATTTTATTTGGAAACAGGGTCTCACTAAGTTGCTGAGGCTGGCTTTGAATCTGTGACCCTCCTGTCTTAGCCTCCTAAATACTGGGATTAGAGGCATGCCCCACCACACCTGGCTGCAATGAGATATTTCTTTTTTTAAATACTTTTATTGGTGCATTATAGTATCATATCATAATGTAGTTCATAGAGGTAGTGACAGACATGCACACAGGAACACCAAGGAGCATCAGACTAGAATTCAAGCATCTAATCAAATTATTATCCCAGATTCTTCCCCATATTCATTCAATTCATAGTTTTCATGAAGCTGCAGGTAGCCAGTTTTGTGCTCTTACTGGAGAGTTCTACTCTGATGTGTCAGAGACAGAAAATGTCAGCTTTAGCTTTCATTTCAAGAAAATGCCCACTGCTCAATGTTATCTTCATTGGCTTTCCATGTAGGATCTAGGGGTAATACACTCCTTGCTTCCATGGGTTTATCATATACATTGCTACTTACCTGGCTTAGCAGCTTTGAAATTTTTAAATTCATTTTCCAGAATGTTTTGTTGATTGATAAAACAGCCTTGTTTGTCACTCTTGCTCAGTGAGGGCCTTAGATCAGCAAACCAGGCAATCCAGAGTTCTGGAACTGTTTGTTGGGAGGTCTGATGGAGAAAAATAGAATGTTATCTGGGCTTTGAAGAGAAGGTAAGAATTAGATGATTTAAAAGAGGGTAAAAAGCTGGGTGTGATCGTGTGATCGTGCACGCTTGTAATCCCAGTACTTGGGAGGCTGAGACTGGAGGATCCAGGTTCTCGGCCAGCCTCAGCTACTTAGAGAGGCCCTCCACAACTGAGTGAGACCTTGTTTCAAAATAAAGGATTCAAAATAGGACTGCACATGTAGCTCGGAGGTACAATGCCTCTGGGTTCAATCCCCAGTACTACAAAAATAAATAAATAAATAAATAAATACATAAATAAATAAGGGTAAAAAAGTCATCCTGGTGGGAGAAAATGGCTAGCAAGTAAGAAAGCATGTATAATGTTAAAAGCTCCTGCTGAATGCTAAAAATAATGAAGAGAGAGAGAGAGAGAGAGAGAGAGAGAGAGAGAGAGAGAGGAAGCTGGGCGTGATGGTGCATGCTTGTAATCCCAGCATTTGGGAGGCTGAGACTGGAGGATCCGGGTTCAAGGCCAGCCTTAGCTGCTTAGTGAGGTCCTCTGAAACTTAGTGAGATCCTGTTTCAAAATAAAGAATAAAAAATAGGGCTGGGGCTGTAGCTAGGAGGTAGAATGCCCCCAGGTTCCATCCCCAGTACTGCAAAAAAAAAAAAAAAAAAAAAAAAAGAATAAAAAAATATTTTAAAAAAATTTTTAAAAGAAAAAGAAATAATGAATAATGTGAAGGTTTTTTGTTTTTTGTTTTTTTGGTGTGTGGAATTGGGGATTGAAACCAGGAGCATTCTACCTCCAAGCTATACCCCCACCCCTATATTTTATTCTTTATTTTGAAACAGGGTCTCACTAACTGAGGCTGGCCGTGAACCTGTGATCCTCCTGTCTCCCAAGTAATGGGATTACAAGCCTGTGCCACCATGTCCGGCTATGTGAGGGTTTAAGTAGTAGAGATGGCTTAGCCTTCCAGACCTGAAGGATGTCCTACCTGAAAACAAGGCAAAAAGAGGAAGCTATCCTGTATCTAACTCATACCTGGGAGCAACTCTATTAGTATCTTTCTCCCTTAATTACTAAATATAGGTGTACCAAATAGCTATGGGCAGATCTATGTCGTAAGTTTGAGGACAATTTTATTCCAGATTCGATACTACACTGGGTATCCAATTAATAGCAACAACCTTTCCATTTCCCTTGTTGAAAGGGATGTTTTCCTTACCAGCTTTCTTGTCTGCGAAGTATAAAGAATGACACTTGCAGACAACAGAAAGGCAAGCAGGGAGTTTATTGTAAAGAGAATGGGGAAGGGGAAAAAGAGGCAGATCACCCTTGTGGGCAATGGGGACTGTGGTGTCTGGCAGCTGCCTTCTGGACACAACTTGAGAGCAGCCCAAGCCATTCACCATCAATTGAAAACTGCTTTCTCCCAAAGTTCATACGATCTACTGAAGAGAGTCTCAGTCCACCCTTAGGGGCCTTGGTCCGCCTTGATGTCCAGCAAGTGTCTTCTGGTCACTATGTGGGAGTTGCCTGGGATGTGTGCTGTTTTCTCTCCAACACGAGGGAGAAAGTTCCCAAAAGGGAGGGGTTCCCGAATGGGTAATGCTTTACAGTGGCTGGTCTAGGGTTTATATGCTTCTTCCAGTTTCCTTTCCCAGTTGGGGTCCCAGAGGCGGTTTCCTGGGACTTTGTGTCCTTTTTAAGTCTCTTTCTCTCAGTTGGGGTCCCAGACACTGTTTCCTGGGATCTCCTGGGATTGCTTATCAGCAAGAACTACTGGAATTTTGTAAACATCTGGTCACTCTTAGGAGGCTTTTGATCTTGTTAGCACTTGACATTCAGGAAGTCTGATCCTTTCAGGAGTTTTGGAAGTTAGTTAGCATCTGTTGTCTCTCAGGAAATTAAGCCTTTCCATGTGGCCCTCTAGTCCTATCTGCCTTTCTACCTTCTCATTATCATTTAATTCATCTTAAAAACACTGTTCTCCTGGGGAAGGAAGGAAGAAAGGAAGGAAGGAAGGAAGGAAGGAAGGAAGGAAGGAAGGAAGGAAGGAAGGAAGGAAGGAAGGAAGAAAGGGTCAGTAAGCATTGACTGTCATAAATCTCAGTATTATACAAAGTATATTATTGTCAAGAATTTTAATGATAAATATCAACATAAATAATAAAGATTGTGTTCCCCTATTCTTATGTTCTGTACTCAAAACATAATCTCTTGAAGCTCATAAAAGTGTTCAAACTTAATTCTCAACTATAATTCTCTATAACAGATCTTTTCTTTTTTCTCTAGAATAAAACATGATGCAATCTTAGAGAGGATGAGAGAGTATCTCAATGAAATCATTCTAATAACTCTAAGAATTTCTTAGGTTTCTGTTCTGGAATGGACATAGGTACTGTTTTTGCATCATGAGCTAAATGACTTAAAATTTTTCAGTGTATTCAGGTGCATTGGCACACACCTGTTCTTAGGGAGGCTGAGACAAGAAGATTGCAGGTTCGAGGTCAGCCTTAGCCATTTATTAAGACCCTGTTTGAAAGGGCAGTGGGGAGGAACTGAAGGTGAATCTTGGAGGTAGAAAGTTCCTGGGTTCAATCCCTAGTAACACATACTGCAGTGTTAAGAAAACAAATATCTTTGTGTCTTATGGAAAACTTCCCCTTTTGTGAAGACCACCAAATTTATAGTGGAGAGAAGGGGCAAAGTAAAGTATGCAATTACATTTTTACTTGAAGTGTGTCATTTCTTGTGTCAGGCCATTTTGGTAGTAATGTTAGATAGTGACATAGTTACTTAGCAACCCTGTAATCAATGAACTCAAGATTCCTATTTGGCTGGGAAATCCTAAGGAGCAATGCCTAGGAGTGTTCTAGTATTTTGGGATCATTTAAACTAAAGGTGAGAGGCAGGAGTAGTGGTGCACACTTGTTCTCAGTGCTTCAGAGGCTAAGACAGGAATATTGCAGGTTCAAGGTCAGCCTCAGCAACTTATTGAGACCCTGTTTCAAAATAAAGAATAAAATAGGATTCGAGGTAGAATGCCCCTGAGTTCAATCCCCAGTACTACACATACATTCACACACAAAACAACAACAAAAACTAAAGGTAAATTTTACAAAAGATTTGATTGGCATTCATATAAAGAAAGGAGTAGAGGTATAAGCAATAGAATTTGTATTCCTATTGTTACCTTAGTAGTAGAAAAAGATGTTGGTTCATTTTCCATCTTTGCTGGTAAAGTTCAAGGAGGAATGATTTTACTAGAACCTCTGTTTTTACCTCTTGCCTTCTAGTAAAAAGGGACCCTCTTCTTGCCCAGTGTTAATATTTCCAATTGCATAGTTGAGCCTATCTGTTTTTCCACTTCATGATCTTGTATCAATTTTTCCCCTTCTCTTCCGTTTCCAATATTTCCTTCTCTCAATCTAAGAAAATACTCATCTCAGAAAAAATGAAAACAAAAGCAAGCAAGAAAAAAAAGCTAGTTTAGTTCTCAAGCTAGCCCTCCTGCCTTCTGTACTTTTGTTTCCCCCAGAAACCTGGAGAAAGTATTCTACGATTACAGTTTCACTTCCTGGCTGTCGTTAGGTAGCTGCAGCCAGGGCCCGTGGCCATCGATCCACGGAGAATGCTCTTGCTGAGCTGACAAGAACCTGGCTGCCAGTTCGCTGGGCAGTTTTCAGTCATTATCTCACTTCCCTGGCCAGCTAGAGCGCTCTTCTTTTGGCCATCTTCCAATCTCTTCCTCTGTTGCTCACCCTGTAAGTGCTGGGCTTCCCCAGGCTTGGCCCCTGTCTTCTCCCACTCAGCATGGTCTGCTTGAGTGATGTCATTCCTTCTCTTGGCTTCACTTAGTTTTCAGTGGTGACTTTCAAGTCTACATTGCTCTAGTTCAGACTCACTCCAGGGCTCCAGGCTCACTTTTCCAACTGCCCCCATAGACATTTCTCTTTGTATATCTAAGTGTTTATGTGTGTGTGTGTGTGGGTTGGACCAGGAGTTGAACCCAGGGTTGCTCTACCCCAGCCCCATTTTATTTTGAAACAGGGCCTTACTAGGTTTTTGAGGGCTTTGCTAAGTTACTGAGGCTGGCCTCCAACCTTTGATCCCCCTGTCTCAACCCTCAACCTCCCAAGTACTAGGATTACAGGTTTTTGCCACCTTGCCACCTGTATGTTTTACAGGTTCTTTTTTTTTTTTTTTTTTTTTTTTTTTTGCAGTACTGGGGATTGAATCCAGGGGCATTCTATCTGCAAGCTACACCCCAGTCCTATTCTTTATTTTGAAACAGGGTCTCACTAAGTTGCAGAGAGCCTCACTAAGTAGCTGAGGCTGGCCTCGAACCCAGATCCTCCAGTCTCAGCCTCCCAAGTACTGGGATTACAAGCATGCGCCATCACACCTGGCTTTGTTTTACAGGTATTTTGCAACTCCTTTTGTTTCCTTATAATCCTCCTAGTGTCTACACCCAAGGGCCTGCTTGTTTTTCTTCCTATTTTCACACTCCAGCGAAGCCATCACCATTCACTCAGCTTTCCAAATCAAAATCTGAGAGTCATCCTGAATTTTTCACCTTTATTATGAGCCACATTGAATAGTCTAGCAGAGACATTATCTACACCCCCTAAGTATCATTTCGTTGTTCTTGCTGTTCAATCTAAGGATTGAACTCAAGGGATTGTACCTCCAAGCTACACCTCAGTCCTTTTGTTTTTGTGTTTGAAACCAGTTCTTGCTATGTTGCTGAGTTTCACTAAATTGCTGAAGCTGTTCTTGAAAATGCAATTCTCCTGTCTCAGCCTCCCAATTACTGAGATTACAGGCATGCACCACTGTGCCTGGCTCCTAAGTATCTTCATATGGTCCTAGCCAGGTGTAGTGGCAAATGACTGTAATTCTTGCAACTTAGGAAACTAAGGCAGGAAGATCACAATTGGAGGCTATCCTAGGAGAATTTGCATGACTCTGTCTTAAAATAAAAAACAGAAAGGGATAGGAATATTCCCCTGTGATAGAGCTCACCCGGGATCCATCTGTAGAACCAAAAACATTAAAGTAAATCTGGTTTACATTAACCTTCGTATTTATTCAACCCTTTAAGCACAGCTGAGGTTTCTGATTCCCCCCTTTATCTTCAGGCTGTTCCTCCCCCAGGTCCCATGACATGTTCTACCCACATCACACCCCTGAGAGAGGCAGTGGCTTCCTCCTCCAGAGCACACCACACAAGGCCATATCTGCCTCTCAACTGTATTTTAGTGTCAACTCTGCCATTTCCTTCGTCATATCCATTGTGTCTTTGTTATACTCCATCATAAACCCTACATGATGTAGATTGGGAAATTGCCACTGATGAGTAAGCCACGGGAAGGATGGCACCACTCAGGCAGACATGCAGGGTTGGAGGAGAAGGTGGAGGACAAAAACGCTGGGAAGCTGGGGAGTTCTGTGTCCACAGGAAACGGCTGCTAGCTTCCTACGTGTGACTGTTTGTCTGTCCCTTTGTACCTTTGCACACTCAAGTTCTTTGGGCCTTTCTTTTGTCTTTTTTTTTTTTCCCCCAGTACTGGGGGCTGAACCCAGGGGCATTCTACCTCTGAGCTACACTCCCAGTCATATTTTTTATTCTTTATTTTGAAACAGGGTCTCACTAAGTTGCAGAGAGCCTCACTAAGTAGCTGAGGCTGGCTGGGAACCCAGATCCTCCTGTCTCAGCCTCCCAAGTACTTGGGATTACTAGGTGTGTGTGCCATCACACCCAGCTTTCTTTTGTCCTTCTCTTAAAAGCCTAATACTTAAGAGTCAGTGCAGGTGAGACTACAATACACCAATAAAAGTATATTTAAAACATAAAAATGAAATAAGAATCAGCTCCGCCAGGGAGGCTGAGACCGGAGGATCACAAGTTCGAGGCCAGCCTCAGTAATTTAGCAAGGCCCTCATCAACTTAGTGAGATCCTGTTTCAAAATAAAATAAAATAGGGCTAAGGGTGTGGCTCAGAGGTAGAATGCCTCTGGGTTCAATTCTCAGTACTACACACACACAAAAAAATCAGCTTAGTCACCACCTTCTTGGTATTCCCTCTCCAGATAGTTAAGCACTTATGTCTTAGTACTGCCCTGTTGTGTGTCACCTGAGTGTATTTGATACTTATCATGCTGCTTATGTGATATAAATATGTTTTATCATATGTAAATACATTATTGTTTACCGATCTGTCTCTGTCGAGACTGTCACCTGTCTGGCAACATGAAAGATGTCTTTTTAAAAAATATCTTAAAAAATAAAATATAAAAATAAAATAAAAAATATCTTGATGTCTGGTATGGTGGCACATGGCTGCAATCCCAGTGTTTGGGAGGCTAAGCCAGGAGAATTTTTTTTTTTTTTTTTTAGGTACTGGGGATTGAACTCAGGGGCATTCTACCTCCGAGCTATACCCTCAGCCCTATTTTTTATTCTTTATTTTGAAACCAAGTCTCACTAAGTTGCGGAGTGCCTCACTAGGTAGCTGAGGCTGGCCGCGAACCTGGATCCTCCGGTCTCAGCCTCCCGAATGCTGGGATTACAAGCGTGCGCCATCACACCCGGCAAGCCAGGAGAATTATAGATTCAAGGTTAGCCTCATTAATTTAGCAAGACCCTGAGCAACTTAGGGAGACCTTGTTTCAAAATGAAAGATAAAATAGGGCCAAGAGTATATCTTGGAGGTAGAATGACCCTGGGTTTAATCCCTAGTAGCCCTCCACCCACACACACAAATCTTTATATCCCCTTATCTCTAGTACAAAGTAGGTGCTAAACAAAGGAGGAATGGATGAACAAATGAATGAACATAAAGTAAGACATTTCAATAATGAAGCTTATGGAATACTGAAACAGATCCTAATGAAAGTCATGAAACCCACTAGTCAAAAAATAATGACTCGGGCTAAAGCTCAGTGGTAGAGTGCTTGCTTAGCATGTATAAAGACCCCGGTTAGATCCCAAGCACTGGAAAAACAATAACAACAACATGAGTCGCATTCATTAGGTTGGGTTCTACTAGAAAAACAGAACATAACAAATGTTGGCAAGGACATGGAGAAATTGGAACCTTGAGCACTGTTGGTGGGATTGTAAAATGGTCCAACCACTATAAAACAACATGGAAATTCCTCAAAAAATTAAAAATAGAACTACCATATGATCCAGCAATCTCATTTCTGGGTATATATTTAAGAGAATTAAAACTAGTGTCTCAAAGAGATATCTGCACACTTGTGATCATAGCAGAATTATTCACAATAACTAAAATTTGGAAGCAACCCAAATGTCCATTGACCAGGTGAATTGATAAACAGAATGTGACATATATACAATGAAATATTATTCAAGCTGGGTGTGGTGGTACATTCCTATATTCCCAGTACTTGGGAGGCTGAGACAGAAGAATTGCAGGTTTGAGACCAGCCTCAGCAACTTAGTGAGACTCTCAGCAACCTAGTGAGACCCTGTTTCAAAACAAAACAAAAAATTTTAAAAAGACTGGGGATGTAACTCAGTGGTATAGTGCCCCTGGATTCACTGGGTTCAATCCCAGTGAATATATATATATATATATATATATACATATATATATATATATATATATATAATTCAGCTTTGAATAGGAAAAAATCCTGTCACATTATTATATATAATATAATCCTTGAAGATATTGTGCTTAATGAAATAATCTAGTCACAAAAAGATAAATACTGTATGATTCCATTTATATGAGGTATCTAAAGTAGTCAAATTAATAGAAATAGGAAGAAGAATGTGGTTGCTGGTGTCTTATGGGGAGCAGGGAGAAAATGGGAGTTATAGAGGATATAGTTTAAGTTTTTCAAGATGAAAGAATTCTGGAGATTAGCTGCATAACATTGTGAGTATACTTAACTCTACTGAATTGTTCGCTTAAAAATAGTTAAGATGGGCCAGGCATGGTGGCACACACCTGTAATCCCAAGCTACTCAGAAGGCTGAGGCAGGAGGATTGCAAGTTCAAGGCCAGCCTGGGCAATTTGGTGAATATCTGTCTCAAAATTAAAAATAAAAGGGAGGTGGTTGAGGATATAGCTCAACAGGAGAGTACCCTTGGGCTCAATCCCCAGTACTGGGGAAAAAAAAGTTAAGATGGTAGATTTTGACATGTAATAGATGCTGTCTTAAGGTAAAGGATTGGATGGGAATACTACACAGCCATGACTTAGGCTTTTATAGGCCATACCAGGCTGAATGCTTTTGTAGGATCTAAACTCTTACACACTGTTGGTGGGATTGTAAATTACTACAGCTGCTACGGACATCAAATGGGGGTTCCTTAAGAGACTAGGAATAGAACCTCAATATGACCCAGCTAAACCACTCCTTGGTATCTTTCCAAAATAATTAAAGTCAGAATGCTATAGTGATACATGCATATCCATGTCTAGAGCTGCACAATTCATAATAGCCAAATTATGGAACCAACAGGTGTCTGTCAACAGACGAATAGATAAAGACAATGTGATATATTCACACAATGGAATTTCACTCAGCTATAAAGAAAAACAAAATTATGTCATTTGCAGGAAAATGCATGGAACTAGAGAATATTATGCCAAGGGAGATCAGCCAGTTTCAGAAATTCAAGGGTCATATGTTTTCTCTCATGTGTGAAAGCTAGAACATTAATAAGAAACAAAGAGGACTTCAGATAAATGAGAAGAAAGACCAGTAGAATAGTGTAAAGGAATTGGGCAAGAGAGGTGGAAGGGGAAAAAGAAAAATTGTTGAAGGAAGCAGTTCAAATAATTCTTTGTCCATATATGAAGGTATCACCACCAATTTTGCTAACATGCATGGGGAGGGGAGCGAGTAGGGTGGGATCCAGAGGAAGTCACACCAAGTGCAGTGTATATGCATGTTTATGTCACTTTGTGGTGCTGGGGATGGAACCCAAGGGCATTCTACCTCTGAGCTACACCCTAGCCCTATTTTATTTTTTATTTTGAAACAGGATCTCACTAAGTTGTGGAGGGCCCACTAAGCTGCTGAGGCTGGCTGTGAACCTGTGATCCTTGTGTCTCAGCCTCCTAAGTACTGGGATTTCAGGTCTGCACCACCATACCCAGCTCCGGTTTATGTCACTTTGAACCTCACTATGATATATAATTACAATGCACTAGTAAAAGTATAATTTTAAAAGTCTACGTAATGTAAATAACAAAAACATGACAATATGAATTAAGATGCTCCTTGATTTATGGCATGGTTACATCTAGATAAGCTCACCATAATTTGAAAATATTGTAAGTTGATGATATATTCACTATGCCTAACCTAGTGGACATCATAGCTCATCAATACAATACAGGGTAGAGTACAGTTGTTACCCTTATGACCACATGGCTGACTGGAGCTGGGGTTCATTGTCACTGCCTTGTTGGCCTGGAAAAAGAGTAAAACTCAAAATTTAGTCGGGTGGGGTGGTGCATGCCAGTAATCCCAGTTCTTGGGAGGCTAAGACAGGAGGATTACAGATTTGGATTACAGGTTTGAGATCAGCTTCAGCAATTTAGCAAGGCTCTCAGCAACTTAGCTAGACCCTGTTTCAAAATAAAAAATAAAATGGGGCTGGGGGTGTAGCTCAGAGGTAGAATACCCCTGGGTTCAATTTTCAGTACCACAAAAAAAAAAAAAATCAAAATTTGAAACACAGTTCTACTGAGTGTGTATCATTTTTGCACTATCACGAAGCCAAAAAATTGAATCAAGCCATCTGTATATGATATGAATAACAAAAAAATCCACTTTGCTTTTCAGGGATGGCACTCTGCCTTTCACCATTTCCATAATGGTTGTGCTTTTAGTTCTACATAATAAAATTGAGTTTTAATAAACATAGGAGAAGTCTTCCTAGAGTTTACAATCCAATGAAAATGACCACTATGCAGATGGTTATGTAGGAAACGTACAAAGAGTTGCCCAAGGGGTACACATGACAGTGTACACGTGGACATCTATAAGCACACACACAGGCATGTGCTGAGGTTCATAGAGCCTTCTCAATTAAGGTTTTGGAAAAATTAGATAATGCTGAGAAAAATAATTTCATGACAGGCTTATGTTGAGAAAATATTTTTAAGGGAGAAAGCAGAGCTGGAATTCAAAGTATGTCTATGAATTCTCATTGACTTAAAAAAGGTGACATCAACCCACCAAATAACAATCACCAGTCAGCCAAAAAATGGACCGTGGTTTGAGCTGTTTCTTTCATCTTTAACAGTCCTTAAGCAGCAGGAAACATCACAAACTGTCCCAGTAGGGTTTTAGAAATTTCCTTTTTCTGAACCTGTGCAGTTTTATATCTCCCATGGAAAACATGAACACCGGGGGTGAAATGGAATGTAGGATCTTCAATGATTCCCTATCCTGATATGGCTCATTTTCCATTATTGAACCTCTGGGGCTACTTCAATAAAAAAACCTCTTAACTACCGAAATGGAGCCGTTGACTCAAAGTAGTGAGACTGACAAGAAGAGGATCTGTGCAAATTGCTACATGCCCAGGGAGGAATAGAAAATCTCTGATATGGTACTACTTTCCTGTGGATCTGCAGCCAGGGGACTTGGTACAGCCCCCTGGTCTGGCTCCTCATCCCCCCCAAATCCACAGGAAGTGCATCTCTGCTAGTCTGAGCCTTGCCATTTCTGAGTTGCCTTGGAGCTATAGGAAAACATCATTAACTCAATCTGTGTTACCCTGAAATGCTGAAAATAAAAATAGCATCCAGGAGGCCACTTTCTTAGATTCCTGTTATTTCATATAAAGATTTTATTTTTCCTTGAGCTATTGTTGCTTTCTGACTATCTTCCTCATTACTACTGCTCTTTTAAAATTTCATTTTGCATCCAGTTCTGACTATCAGCAGGTTTACTGGGGAGAAAAGAAAGCATCCTTCATGCAGAGGCAGGAAAGGGAGGTGAGCAGGCCCATGGCACTGTGGGATTCCCCTCGCTGGGCCCACATATGTTTATGCAGATGGCAGCAAGTAAAAGTGAATTCCTCGAAAAAAACCAATCCAAGTGGGAGAAATTGCAAAAGCTCAAACCCTTTGAAAGAATCTGGAGGAAGAGGCCAGGCATGGAGGCAATTCTTAGACCTAGGGAAGATGGAGGATTTCTAGGCTGATTGTGTGTGTTTACTACATTAATCCTAATGTATTTAATCTTGATTTTTTTTTTTTTTTTTTTTTTTTTGTGGTACTGGGGATTGAACTCAGGGGCGTTCTACCTCCGAGCTATATCCCCAGCCCTATTTTTTATTCTTTTATTTTGAAACCGGATCTCACTAAGTTGTGGAGTGCCTCACTAAGTAGCTGAGGCTGGCCTCGAACCCGGATCCTCTGGTCTCAGCCTCCCAAATGCTGGGATTACAAGCGTGCGCCACCATGCCCGGCTAAATCTTGATTTTTATTTGTTTGCTTGTTTGGTTTCTGGTATGAGCTTGCTACAGAACCACTAACACTTGGCTCCCTTTCTCCTTCAGCACAGCGACCTAGAAACCCATTGCTTGGTTTTCTGTACATAAGCGTATTATACCAACCTACCAATAGCAGATGACCAGATAATTGTCATATAAGTCACAATGCCTTTTAGAGTCAAAGTGGACACGAAATAAAGTTAATAGACATTAACCGATCTATAGCAAGTGAAAACAGGGACGCATATGGTCAACCATTCACCTGGCTAGTGGTAGTCCTCTGGATCTGCAACCAGCCCAAATCATTATCCAGAGTACTCATGGCAGATACTCTTTCCCTCAAAATACCCTGGAAACAAGCATGAAACTGTAAGCTTACCAGGGCATTCTATTTCTGCTTCATATTGTAACCTCATAAAGAAGCCTCTTGTTTTGTCCATCCAAATGTCTGGCTTCTTAACAATTGTCTATCAGCCATTTCTCAATATAGCATCTATTTAATCACCTGACTGCATCTTTGCTATTCTCATTCATAGTCCATCTCCCTTTATACTCCCAAGAATCAGCACTTTGGGCATTGGGGTGGTCAGTTAGTCAAAGCCACAAGCTAAGTCACTGTACAATCTAGGTGAGAAGATAAATGTAGTATACATGCAATAATTAAAGAACAGTGTTGTTCCTTAATAGTCTAAGATGGAATGGACTGTGAGTTCAGATATGAGAAGCTTTTTTTTTTTTTTTTGCGGTACTGGGGATTGAACTCAGTGGCACTCTACCTCTGAGCTACACCCCCCAGCCCTATTTTTTAGTCTTTATTTTGAAACAAGGTCTCACTATGTTGCGGAGTGCCTTACTAAGTAGCCGAGGCTGGCCAAGAACCCGGATCCTCTGGTCTCAGCCTCCCAAATTCTGGGATTACAAGCATGCACCACCATGCCTGGCTTGAGATATGAGAAGCTTAACACTGGCCTGGACTACAGTGATCAGGGAGGTTCCCTGGAGAGAGAGAAACATGTGCTGGGTCTTGAAAAATAATCCAAAAGGGTGTTCTAGGTCTATTAAGATAGTAAGCAGCCGGGCGTGGTGGCGCACGCTTGTAATCCCAGCATTTGGGAGGCTGAGACCGGAGGATCCGGGTTCACGGCCAGCCTCAGCTACCTAGTGAGGCACTCCGCAACTTAGTGAGACTCGGTTTCAAAATAAAGAATAAAAAATAGGACTGAAGGTGTAGCTCGGAGGTAGAATGCCCCTGAGTTCAATCCCCAGTACCGCAAAAAAAAAAAAAAAAAAAAAA
>PVLC010000423.1:0-24632 GCA_004027655.1 Graphiurus murinus | reverse complement strand
GCTCGGAGGTAGAATGCCCCTGAGTTCAATCCCCAATACCACAAAAACAAAGAAGACAATGAGCAATCTTTGCCTGGAAATATAGCATTAAAAAGGAAGTATGAGCCAAGTGTGGTGGTATATGTCTGTAATCCTAGTACTTGGGAGGCTGAGACTGGAGGATTGCAGGTTCACAGCCAGCCTCAACAACTTAGCAAGACTCTATTTCAAAACAAAATATAGCTGGAAGTGTAGCTCAGAGGTAGAATGCTCCTGGGTTCAATTCCCAGTACCACCAAGAAAAGGAGAGAGAGAGAGAGAGAGAGAGAGAGAGAGAGAGAGAGAGAGAGAGAGAGAGAGAAGTATGATTGAAAAAGCAGAATTAGATCAGATTATGCAGACCCTTTAACAAGAAATATAGCTTTGAAATACTTGTCATAGGCAGTGTGGCCACTGTTAGCCTAAAATGGGAGACTGACCAGGTAATGTGGTTCTGTGCAAAGAAAAACACGGCAGTATGCTGATGGTAGGAAGTGAAACAGTTTGAGTTGGAGTCACTGGTATGACATTTGTTCAAAGAATCGAGTTGTAACAAGAAAAACCATTTCACTGCAGTTTTAATACTGTGCCTTCATCTTCACCCATTCGCATATATATCAGATGCCACTTTGTGATATATTTCTTAAAGTATCTCATTACAAGTGCAGTCACATATCTTCTCTTTATTCATCATTACATTCCTCCAGAAAGAGCATAATGATGTACCTCGGCACTTATGTAACTCACTAGACCCCCAAGCCTGAATATTTCATGGATTGTCTAGCTTCTCCTTTCAAGTAAGACATTTTGAGATACTTATACCTTTCTTCAATTTCCTTCTGTTTATTCTCACAAATTTTTGGTGGTGATTTTTATGACGTATAAACTGCTTCTGCTTCATAAATTTAAAGAGAAAAAATAAACAACTGGTCACGTTTATTAAGGTTTATTAAGAGGGAATCTAACAAGGAAAATGTATTTGGTGCTGGAGTTTTGCTGAAGTCAGGAGGGACAAGGGGTCAGGAAGGGAATACATAGCCGGTCGTGGTGGCGCACGCTTGTAATCCCAGCATTTGGGAGGCTGAGACTGGAGGATCCGGGTTCTCGGCCAGCCTCAGCTACTTAGTAAGGCCCTCTGCAACTTAGTGAGACCCTGTTTCAAAATAAAGAATAAAAAATAGGGCTGGGGGTATAACTCGAAGGTAGAACGCCCCTGAGTTCAATTCCCAGTACTGCAAAAAAAAAAAAAAAAAAAAAAAAAGAAAGGAATATAGAATAGCATTTATCTTTCCAGCCAGTCTTGGAATATTGCAGAGAACTTGGGATACTGGTAAAACGGGTCACATATCAGTATGATGTCATAGACATCATGCTTGCCGCAGGTCTTCAGGCCCAGTTCCAGCTTCAAGCCCAGTTCTAGCTTTCTGTATGATGCTGGGATAGTCAGTTAACCTCTCTTGCCTGCTTTATTATAGGCAAATGGTGGTGAGATAACATTTAAATATTTTTCCTAGTCTTAAATTCTTTGTTCCACAGTTTCAGAAAGTGCCCACTTAGCAAGAGAGCTCCATTGGTGTTAAATACCTGATTAATTAAAAACTTGGTTAGCCTCTTTATGGATATCACCCTGCATGTTTGAAGATCTGAAGCAGATTGCGGGGGAAAATTACTTGCCAGAGGAGATCTTCACTATAGGTGAAAATTCCCTCTTCCGGAAACAGATGCATGAAAGGACTTTCATCCATAGGAGAACTAGTCAGTACCGGGTTCTAAGACTTTTAAGCACAAGACAAGAGTCTTGTTTGGGAGCAGGGTTGAGACTCTTTGTGACCCAGCACAGTGAAAGCCTAAGGCTTGCAAGCACATCAACAGCATACATTGCTAGTGTACCAGAGGAGCAATAGGAAGTCACGCATGATCCATCTTCTCATTGAAGATGCCCTCCAGAACTGCAACGCTGGTGAAACAGAGGCTGTACCAGCTATATTTATTAAGTACACACTATGATGTCCTCATACCGACCCAGTTACCTAAAGATGCATTTCCACATTTTTTTTGTAAGTATTGGGGATTGAATCCAGGCACGTTTTGCCTCTGAGCTACACCCCCAGTTATATTTTTTATATTTTATTTTGAAACAGGGTCTAGATAAGTTGCTGAGGGTGTTGCTAAGTCATTGAGGTTGGCCTTGAACCTGATATCCTTCTGTCTTGGCCTCTCAAGTACTGGGATTACAAACATGTGCCATACGCCTAGCTCTAAGGATGCATTTCTTTTTCTTTTTCTTTTTGGTATTGGGGATTGAGCCCAGAGACATTCTACCTTAGAGTTACACCCCCAGCCCTATTTTATTTTTGTTTTGAAACAGATTCTCACTAGGTTGATGGAAGTCTCACTACTTGCTGAGGCTATCCTCGAACCTGCAGTCCTTCTGTCTCAGCTTACCAAGTACTGAGATTACAAGCATGTGCCACTATGCCCAGCCATGGATGCATTTCTTAAAATATATCCCAGTCATTAAGTAACAAATGACTAGACCATAGACTAGGTGGCTCAAAACCAGACATTTTTGCCTCACAATTTTGGGAAGTCCAAGATCAAAGTGCTGGCCAATTTAGCTTCTGAAGAGAGCTTCTTTCCTGGCTTCTCACTGTAGCCTTGTGTGGGATGGGGGGTGGGGTGGGGCAGAGAGAGTGTCTTCTGGTCTTTTTCTTCTCTTGTAAGGACATTGATACCATTGATGAGCTATCCATCCTCATAACCTAATTACCTCCAAAGACCCCATCTTCAAATACTATCTTGTTGCTGGGAGTGGTGGCACATGATTGTAATCCCAGCATTTTGGGAGGCTGAGACCAGAGGATCCGGGTTCGCGGCCAGCCTCAGCTACCTAGTGAGGCACTCCGCAACTTAGTGAGACCCTGTTTCAAAATAAAGAATAAAAAAAAAATAGGACTGGGGGTGTAGCTCAGAGGTAGAATGACCCTGGGTTCAATCCCCAGTACCAAAAAAAAAAAAAAAAAAAAATACTATCTTATTGTGATTAGAGTTTCAACCTATGAATTTGGGCAAGACATATGCATGCAGTCCATGGAAGCTTTTCATCCTTATGATAAAATACCCGAGAGATTCAACTTAGGGAAAGAAAGATGTATTTTGGCTCACATGTAAGAGGTCTCAGTTGATGGTCGTCTGGTATGGGTCTGTGATAGGCAGAGCATCAAGGTGAAAGAGTGTAGTGAAGCAGAGCTGCTCGCACATGGTGGCTGGGAAGCAGAGAGTGGGAGGGAAGGTCCAGGGACAAACTGACCCTTTGAAGGCATGCCCCAGTAACCCACCTCTTCCAACCAGGCCCCAGTTCCTAAAGTTTACACCAAATCCTAATAGCACTACCAGGTAAGGACCAAGTCCTTATCACATGAGCCATTGGGGGCATTCCCTTCTGGTATGACAAGATGCTCCAGGCTCATCATGTACATTTCGGAATCCAGGCCTGGAATCAGACATTTCTCCAAAAGGCATTATTTCTTTTTTACCAGGAAACTATACTTAGTAGACACAATTTCAGCTCAGTATTTCTAGGATTTTTCAGCAGACACATGTAGGAAATATGTACTTAATAATGGGGAGCCAGGCATGATGGTGCACCCCTGTATCCCAGTACTTGGGAGGCTAAGACAGGGGGATCACAGGTTCAAGGATAGCCTCAGCAAGTAGTAAGACTTGAGAGCCTGCTTCAAAATAGAAATAAAATAGGGCTCAGGGTATAGTTCAGAGGTAGAGTGACCCTGGATTCAATCCCCAGTACCACACACATACCAAAATAAATAAATAAATAAAAAATACAATTGAGGTTTAGCATATGCAAGGCACTCCTAATCCCCAGCATCACAAAACAAACACCACCAGAAAATTAAACTGACGAACAAAAATCCCAGTGTAAATTTATACTGATCCTGAGAAAAGAGATTTTTAATAACTCTCACTATAGAGCTAAAAGAGTGCACACAAGTTCAAAAGCAACTGAGGAGGCACTTAAGTAGGGTAAACTATCATAACAGCAATCAGAGATGAGGCTGAGTAATTATACTCTTAGCACATTTATGTAGGTGAATAGAGGTAAAACTAGTAAAAGTTCCCAATATAAAATTTTCATTTTAGTACACATTTACAAAGGAATGAACATGTACTTAGGGCCAACTTTATGGCAGATAATAAGCCATTTGGGGGCACCAAGAGTAATAAGAATGCTTCCTTAGCTGGAGGAGCTCAGCCCAGTGCAAGAGTCTAAACTATAGCACTTAGAAAGGCCAGGAAAAAAACAGAAATGAGTTAAATGGGCCAGTGGAGGCCATGCAAACTAGAGAACATATGGCTCATCAGAAGCAGGCTACTGCTGCTCAGCTCCATCTGACTGGTTTCACTAAGGAAGACAGGTCCAGTGTTACTCTAGTCTATTATTAAAACAGAAGCCGGGCATGGTGGCACACATTTGTAATCCCAGTACTTGGGAGGCTGAATCGCAGGTTTGAAGCCAGCCTCAGCAACTTAGTGAGGGCCTCTGCAGCTTAGTGAGACTCTGTTTCAAAACAAAAAATAAAACAGGGCTGGGGGTATATTCAGAGGCATGTATTCAGCGGTTCAGAGATGGAATGCCCCTGGGTTCTATCCCCAGTATAAGAGAAATGAAGGAAGGAAAGAAAGAAAGGGAGAGAGAGGAAGAAAGTAAAAAAATAGAAACTCTAAATCCATGTTTAATGAAAGTTTTCCAACTTTTTTGTTTTTCTTTGTGGTACTGGGGATTGAACCTAGGGGACATTCTGCCTCCAACCTATACCCCCAGGCCTATTTTGTTTTTATTTTTGAAGCAGGGTTTTGCTAGGTTGATGAGAGTCTCACTACTTGCTGAGGCTGTCCTTGAACCTGTGATCCTCCTGTCTCAACCTCCCAAGTACTGGGATTACAGGTGTGTGCCACTATGCCCAGCTTTCAATTTTTAAGTGTTGACAAACAAATACTTTTTGAAAATTGGTGTGACATGAGAACCATTTGAACCTGCAGACTGAAGGTTGAATTAGAATTAAGAGCTATGTTCTGAGTTTTTTTTTTTCCCTAGGAGGTGATACCTACAAATGATTATAGTGCATTTTGGTATGGTTCTGAGGAGAAATTTTTAAGACTATGCAGATTTATTTGTTCTTCTTTTCAATAAATTGATGATGAATTTAAAATTCTGAATTATATTTGAATTTTAAGAAATCTGTATTAGTTATAAGTTACCTCACAGCTTAGTGGCTTGATGCAATGATAAACATTTATTGTCTTCCATAGATGATGTAGCCCAGAAATTCCAGAGCACCTCAGTGGAATGACTCTGGATTGGAGTTTCTTAAGAAGTTTCAGTCAAGAGTTCAAGATGGGGCCGGGCGCACGCTCATAATCCCAGCACTTGGGAGGCTGAGACCAGAGGATCCAGGTTCGAGGCGAGCCTCAACTACCTAGTGAGGCACTCCACAACTTAGTGAGACCCTGTTTCAAAATAAAGAATAAAAAATAGGGCTGGGGGTATAGCTCAAAGGTAGAATGCCCCTGAGTTCAATCCCCAGTACCACACACACACACACACACACACACACACACACACACACACAAAAGAGTTCAAGATGTTAAGTCAGGTATGTGGTGCATGCCTATTATCCTAGTACATGGGAAGATTCAGGTTCAAGACCAGCCTCAGCAGCTTAGTGAGACTCTCATCAACTTATTGAGACCCTGTTTCAAAATAAAAAGGACTGAGGGTGTAGCTTGGAGGTAGAATGCCCCTGGGTTCAATTCCCAGTACCAAAAAAAGAAAAAAAGACTATGTCAGGGGAGTAGGGCATGGTGTCACATGCCTGCAATCTGAGTACTTGGGAAGTTGAGACAGGAGGATAACAAGTTCAAGACCAGCTTCAGCAATTTAGCGAGGGTCTCAACAACTCAGTGAGACTCTGTTTCCAAATTAGAAAATAAATTTGATCTGGGAGTGGAGCCTAGAGGTAGAATGTCCCTGAGTTCAATCCCCAGTATCAGGAGGAAAAAGATAATGATTTCAAGATGCCCGCTAGGTCTCAGTTATCTGGACTCAACTGGGACTGGGGGACCCCCCAGCCTCACCGGGTGATGGCTGCGGTGGAAGGCCTTGGCTCCTCCCACAGGACTCTCTGTAGGCTGTGTAAGCCTCCTCACAATGTGGCAGCCGCTTCCCCCCTTGGCGAGTGAGCCCCGAGACAACAGGGTAGAAGCCGTAGTATCTTTTATGAGCATAGGAAGTCATGTTCTATCATTTCTATCACTTAGGTTGCCCTAACAAAACACCATAGACTGGGTGACTTAAGCAATAGACGTTTATTTCTCATAGTTCTGAAGGTTGGAAAGTCCAAGAGCAAGGTGCTAGCAAACTCTATCCTTGGTGAGTTGGTGAGGACCATCTTCCTGGGTGTGTCCTTACATGGTGGGGTGAAGAAGCTCAGCTCCTCCTCTTTTTTCTCCTCTTCCTCCTCCTTCTTTACCTGAAGATTGAACCCAGGGATACTCTACCACTGAGCTACATCCTCATCCATTTTTTTAAAAATATTTTATGGTGAGACAGAATCTTGCTAAATTGACCAGGCTGTCCTCAAACTTGCAATCCTCCTGCCTCAGCCTTCTGAGTAGATGGGTTTACAGACAGGTGTCACGGAAGTTGGACATTCCATTCTTAACAGGTATGCTTTAGTCAATATATAGTTAATTTTCTCTTTGGGCTCTATCTTGTATCTAATATTTTAGTTAATGTCCACTTGCCATACTTGTTGGCAATTCAGAGATGAATTATTTAAGTAGATAGAAAGAAAGCATGCTGGAGAGGAAGGTATTATAAAATGTGGTTGGAAAAGAGTAGGAAGTTTCTCTTTAAATACCTGTATCTCACACCCACATATAAAACAAGTTTCAGGCAAATTATTCATGAAAGATAAGCTACTTTAGCAGAGGCCTGATCATTTTGTAAATTGCACCTACATGGATTTACTTGAAATGGGGTGCTACGTGCCTCCAATGATAGCAGCAATGCCATCAAAACTGAGCCGGATGCTAAAATGCAGTCAGATGTGAACTAGGAGACAAAAATCACCTTGCAATAAATAGTCACAGTTTTTGGATGTCAAATGATGACTGAAGTCAGGAAGCATGTCTACTTTCATTACAGCTCAGAATGAGGAAGCCCCAAGCAAGTGTTCCTAGCTGCCCGCAGGTACCTTCCCACACAGCCAGTGTATCAACACTCAATATCCTCCGAGGTGGCAGTGGGGGATCTCCTGGTGACATTTCATTCTTTCTATAAGAGATTGTGTCAACATAGTTTCCTCTGACACAGAAAAGTGGTTATAGGGATCAGAAATTTGAAAAGCAGTAATGAAAACAGTATTATCTAGCTTTCATTGTAAATAGCATTTATGGGGTGCAGATATTCAATCCAGGGAAAAAAGCCATCAGAACTGAAGAAACTTTCATAGGTTCCAAATGCATCTTTCTACATTCAAAAAGAACTGTTCCAGCCAGGCATGATGGTATGTGCCCGTAATCCTAATAGTTGGGAGGCTGAGATAGGAAGGTTCCAGGTTCAAGGCCAATGCATAGTAACTTATTGAGATTCTGTTTCCAAATAAAATAGGGCTGGAGGGGGCGGTTGTGGGATTTGGTGGTGCATGCTTATAATCCCAGTACTTGGTAGGCTTAGACAGGAGGATGCAGGTTCGAGGCCAGCCTCAACAACTTAGCAAGAATCTGTTTCAAAATAAAAAGGGCTGGGATCATAGCTCAGAGGTAACATGCCCTGGGCTCAATCCCCAATAACAAAATAAATGAATAAGGCCGGGCATGGTGGCACACGCTTATAATCCCAGCATTTGGGAGGCTGAGACCGGAGGATCCGGGTTTGTGGCCAGCCTCAGCTACCTAGTGAGGCACTCCGAAGCTTAGTGAGACCCTGTTTCAAAATAAAGAATAAAAAATAGGGCTGGGGGTGTAGCTTGAAGGTAGAATGTCCCTGAGTTTAATCCCCAGTACTGCAAATAATAATAATAATAATAATAATAATAATAATAATAATAATAAATAAAATAAGGCTGGGGGTATAGCTCAGAGGTTGAATGTCTTGGGATTCTGTCTCCAGTAAAACACACACACACACACACACACACACACACACACACACACCTGTGAGTGATGGAGGATGAGGGAAACTGATAATGAGAGCTTACGGTCCAAATGATTGGTGATGGGGGGAGGGGCACCGTTTTTCATTTAATTGTGTGTGTGTATTTTAAACCCTCTTAGTCAAATAGGTAAGTAGAGATATTTAAAGTTTGTGTCATAAGCTAAAAAGAAGGACAAAAATAAACCCTTAGTTAAAAGGCAGATAGGAAGTTACACAGGTAAAATATGTACAGAGCAAATGTTCTGGAATTCATAAGGATGTGCCTTTCAGCTGAAAAGAAGCCAATTCAGAGTCAGCAGGCTGGAGTCAAAGTCTTAAGTACCTATCAAACCAAGAGGAAATAGGTAGACTAAGTATGTGGACCAAAGTTTAAATGCCATGAGTCTAAACAATTGAGTGAAGTTAGCACCTGCAAACAGGAAAACCAGGAAGATAGACAGGGAGCAGATATGTTCGGAGACAACTTTTCATGCTTCAGCATCAAAGGTCAAGTCCCACACTGCTAGATGAATAGTTGATCACTGGCTGATCAAAGACAAGACTAGCTGGACATGGTGGCGCATGCCTGTAATCCCAGTATTTGGGGTAGTGAAACAGGAGAATGGCAGATTTGAGATTTTGAGAACAGTCTCAGCAACTTAGTGAGACCCTGTTTCAAAATAAAAAATAAGATAGGGCTGGAGGTGTAGCTCAGAAATAGAATGCCACTGGGTTCTATCTCCAGTACAACAACAACAACAACAAAGACTGGCCATTTTCCCCCTATTCTGATGTATTTTGCCTGAAAATGGTAATTGGTGACTTGACCTGCACTTTCTCATGCAGCCCCACCTCTCAGTGCTCATGCTGTGCTCTACCAGGACCTGGCTTCTGTTTCCTGGATGCACTGCAGAAGTACTACTTATTCTGCCTGAAAGCCTAACCTTTCTAATCCTCCTGGAATGCTCATCCTTCAAGGCTCAGGCCAGGAGATGCTTTCCTTAGTGAAGCACATATGTACACACATTCACTTAAACACACCCCAACCATACATACACCACAGCAATCATGTGCAGCAATCACATACATCCACAGTCACGTTCATGTACTTACAAGACCACCATCACACCACCACTACCAACACACATTACACAAGCCAGACATATATACAGACTTAGACACACAACACACTCATACAGCACTCACACACTCACATATCACACACATTCACACATACCACAAAGTGAAGGACCCTTTCCTTTACTTTGTGCTAGCAATGCAAGTTGACAAGCCTCTATTTTAATATATGTGTAATTGTAAACAATAATTTTTCTACTATATTAGAAAATGACACCAAATAAGAACATTTTAAATGATGTGAATTCTAAAGAGGTTTGCAGTCACTGCTTAACACAACTCTATCTATCCCTGGACCCTGACTCCTCTGCAGACCTTGAAAATGTCATAGTTCTGGAGCTGAAAGCCAATGTCAGCTCAAAATTTGTTATAGGTGGGCAGAGGGAGGCCACAAACTAATGAGGATTTCTGATTAAATCAGAAGGAGTGGCTTTCCATTCTCTTGGATCAAATAAAAAGAGACTGATCTCACCCACATATATAAGCATATATGTGAAATACAGAAAATGCTGTGATTTCTTTTTCCCATTAGAGAAGAGGTTCTTGGCCTCTGACTTCTCTTAACTTTAGCCCTTTACCCAGAAAAGCTCTGTTATTTCTAATATGACACCAATTATCTCCTTAGCAACTGTCTCAAATTGGATTAGATTTACCATTTCTCTAATGAAGATCATGTCTTTAAAAAAAGAAGAAAACTTTCCTTTTATAATTACAAACCCAATCCTACTAGAACAAGGGGTTTTTTTTTTTAAAGTAAACATAAGTAAAGTGTAATTTTACCATCGAGTCTCTCTAAGCTGAAGTCTGATTATACTGTATACGGAATAGCCAACCTGTGGATAAAGTCAGCTACAATATAGCCATGAGATGGCCAAAAAAGAAGACTCTGAATAGAGGTAGATAACAAAAGAAAAGATGGAGGACTCAATAATTGGTCCTTGAATTATCTGGAAAGCTATATATTATCAGTAATGTAGAATTTCAGTATTTCTACTGGAAGGAAAATGGAGCTATTTCAACCTTTTATTCCACTTGGTGTTGCCCTGAATGTCAGCTCTTTCTAAGGGCTTGTGTCACACACCTTAAGGATCAGAACGAGGTTTTGCAGTTATGAGACAGGGAGGGGCTGGTGCTCCAGCTTCCAATTCATTACCACACATTATCTATGGCTTTTGGGTAATTGAGCAAATAATGCCCTTGACAACCATTCCCCTCTTTAACTCCAAAGCAAGGTAATTAAATAAGGCCAGAGGGGATTGTTAACATCTGTTAATGAACCGCAGTTGAGGGAATTACTTAGGAGAGCAGGATGAGAGCCCATAAAAGTACATGAAGAAAAGTAGTTTGGGCGCTAATGTTCCCTGTCCCTCCCATCTCTGTTAGTCATCAAAGGGCACTTGAAGTGTGACACAACTGGAAATTTTCCATGACATGGCCCTGTCTGATTATGCTTGTATAATTTTCAGTGGCTATTTATTTTTAAACCATATGATGATTTCTAGAGATTGGAACTTTTCTGGGACACACACCTGACATGTAGCACACATTCAAATATGAACCGAATGACCAGAATTCATTCATTACATTTATTTGGTATGCGTGTCATACACACATCCCAAAAAAGAGTGTGAGGTACTCTCTGCCCTAGAGAAATTGTAAGCTTGATGGGTCATATGATGGTTGCAGAAAATAAGTAGTGACCACTGTAACCTGATAGCATATAATTACTTGCTCAACTGTGTGGTACAAGGGCTGGGGATGGAACTTAGTGGTAGAGCACTTGCCTAGTATATATGGGGTCCCAGATTTGATCCTCAGCACTTCAAAACTAAAAAATAAACTATGTGGTAT
Source organism: Graphiurus murinus (assembly GCA_004027655.1). Lineage (NCBI taxonomy): Eukaryota > Metazoa > Chordata > Mammalia > Rodentia > Gliridae > Graphiurus > Graphiurus murinus. The sequence continues at coordinate 13,408 of PVLC010000423.1, read as the reverse complement.
AGCCCATGGCTGCTAAAGAAGTTTAGAAGCATGAGCTGTGTAGTCTGTGTGAGCACAGTGGATTTAAGAGAGGAGAAAGAATCTAAGCTGGGCCCCGAAGGAATCAGAATAGGTTAAGAAGAGCAGAGAATATCCCCACAAAGGCAAGACTACAAGTCCTGCCTCCTAGAAAAGAATTTCTTGTCAGGGTCTACAGAATTATCTTTACTTCTTCCTCTTCCTCTGAAGTTTAAAGGGACAGAAATTCCTGAGCCCACTACACACACACACACACACACACACACACACACACACACACACACACACCACACAAGTCAGGAGATAGGCCAAGTGGCTCATTCAGGTCTTTGGTGACAGAACACAGAACTAGACTCAGACAAATAAGAAATAAGATTGCATAAATATAAGTCTGGTTGCTGAAAAAAATTAAGTTTTGTGTTCCATGCCTTTCTAAAAGGGTTAGCTAGGTAGATGAGGACAGATTATACAAGGTCTGAATATCAGACACATTCAGGCAGATGATACAAGAGACAGGAAGCCTGTGTAGAATATCCACTACTGAGGAACCATTGGAAATAACAATTTTAATAATGCCTAAGATTAGCTAGGCACAGTGGTGCATACCTGTAATCCCAGTTATTCGGGAGGCTGAAGCAGAAGGACTGCAACATCACGGACAGCCTGTGCAATTTGGCGAGACTCTATGTCAAAAAAAAAAAAAAAAAAAAAAAAAAAAAAAAAAAAAAAAAAAAAAAAAAAAAAAAAAAAAAAAAAAGAAAAGAAGAAAAAAAGAAAAGAAAAGAATATATGGGCTGATGATGTGGCTCAGTGGTAGGATGCTCCTGAATTCAATTCCCAGCACCAAAATAATAACAATAATGCCTAAAATTTATTAACAGTTTACTGTACATCAGGCTCTGAAGATCTCACATATATACATATATCTAAGACTCATAGCAGCTTCCTAGGGTGGTCATAAAGTTTATTCCTATTTAAAAATTAAGTGAGCTAGGTGGTGGCGCATTCTTGTAATTCCAGTATTTGGGAGGCTGAGACAGGAGGATCACAGGTTCGCAGCCAGCCTCAGATACTTAGTGAGGCCCTTCACAACTTAGTGAGACCCTGTTTCAAAATAAAGAATAAAAAATAGGACTGGGGGTGTAGCTCAGAGGTAGAATGCTACGGGGTTCAACTCCCAGTATGGCAAAAATGTGTGTGTGTGTGTGTGTGTGTGTGTGTGTGTGTGTGTGTGTGTGTGTGTATGTGTGTGTAGAGACATACTAAGAGAAATTAGCTACCTTGCCCAAGACAAGTATGAGTAGGACCAGGCGTTTCAAAGACCGATTTCCTAGGGACTATGTTTTATTTCTTCCCATATAAATTTGGCTTGTGATCTTTGTAGCTTTACACTTAAATACCCCTAAAACAGTGGTTCTTTGTAAGGCCCTAGGAGCATGGGGCAATATCTGGAGACAATTTGGCTTTCACACCAGGTGATCACACTGCTGGCTTTAGTGGACAGAGGCCAGGGACACTGCTAAACATCCTACAGTGTATAGGGTGGTCTCCCAGAGCAAAGAATTACCCAGCCCCATGTGGCAATAGTGGCAAACTTAAGATGCCCTACCCTAGTTGGATATGGTGACACAGGCCTGTAATCCCAGCTACCCAGAAAGCTGAGGCAGTTGAGACCAGCCTGGGCAACCTAGTGAGGCTTTGTCTCAAAATAGAACATAAAAAGAGCTGGAAATGTAGCTCAGTGGGAAAGCACTTCTGGATTCAATCCCAATACCCAATAAATAAATAATAGTAAATATTGTAAAGAGAGCTAGGGGTATGGCTCAGTGGCAGAGGACTTGCCTAGCATGTGTGAGTTCCTGTGTTCAATAACTAGCACTGTAAGTGAATTTTGAAAAATGTGACCCATTCACACATCTTTAGGTTGACATGTAAATGTTTTATCATACTTTTTTTAGTCCTAGAGATTGAACCCAGAAGCATTCTACCTCTGAGCTATACCCGCAGCCCTATTTTATTTTATTTTTTAAATTATGAAACAGGTTGTGGAGAGCCTCACTAAGTTGCTGAGGCTAGTCATGAATCTGTAATCCTCCTGTCTCAGCTTCCCCAAGTACTAACATTACGGGCATATACCACTACACCCAGCTTTATTATCTATTTAACCATTGGCAGAGGATATACATAGCATTAATATTGACATTTTAAATAGAACAGTCACATTCATTCTCCTCCTCTCCCTTTCCCTCCCCTCCCCTCCCCTCCCCTCTTTCTCTTCTAAGGATTGAACCCAGGGGCATTCTATTTCTGAGCCACACCCCCAGCCTCTTTTATTTTGAAACAGAATCTTACTAAATTGCTGAGGTTGTCCTTGAACCTGCAATCCTCCTGTTTCAACTTCCAGAGTTCTGAGATCACAGGTATGGCAATCATTTGTTGATTGAGGGCATCAGATAGGTAGGCAAAGCAAGGTGGGAAAATCTCTTCTACAGGTTCCTGTTGTATAGCATTCTAAGCTCTAGGATTGGTGGCTAGAGGTCTGCTAAATTTAGTGATACAATCTGAGATGTTTATCTATTTGTCACACAGTTAGGTACAAGACAAAAGTTAAGGTGAAATGACTAAAGGACCCAAGATAATTTGTTCTCAACCTACAACATTCTGTCTTTACATAATTGCTAATTCTAGTCAGCCAAGCTCAAGCAGGCTACAGAATCCTTCCTTCCTTCCTTTTTTCTTTTTCATTCTTTCTTTTTTCACTCAAGGATGCTCTACCCCTTCGCTACATCCTTTATCCCCAGCCCTTTTCATTTGTTACTTTGAGACAGTTCCCCCTAAATTGCCCAGGTTGGCCTTGAAACTGCAGTCCTCTTACCTCAACCTCCTGAGTCACTGGGATTACAGGTATGTACCACTACACCCAGCTGTAGGGTGTGTGTGTGTGTGTGTGTGTGTGTGTGTGTGTGTGTGTGTGTGCGCACACGCGCACACATAGTACTGGGGGTGGAACCTAGGAACATTCTACCTCTGAGCTACATCCCCAGCCCTATTTTGTGTGTGTGTGTGTGTGTGTGTGTGTGTGTGTGTGGTACTGGGGATGGAACCTGGGGGCATTCTACCTCTGAGCTACAACCCCAGCCCTATTTTTTATTCTTTATTTTGAAACAGGATCTCACTAAGTTGTAGAGGGCCTCACTAAACAGCTGAGGCTGGCCGTGAACCTGGATCCTCCAGTCTCAGCCTCCCAAATGCTGGGATTACAAGAGTGCTCCACCACACCCAGCTCCCCAGCCCTATTTTTATTTTTTATTTTGAAATCGAGTCTCACTAAGTTGCTGAGGACCTCACTAAATTGCTGAGGCTGACCTCAAACCTACAATCCTACTATCTCAACCTCCCAGGTATCACACCCATGCCTGGCTTATATGTAGCTTCCTTAGAGAACTTCAGTTTACAAAATGAAGTTAAAATTACTTTCCTAGCCAGGTTTGGTAATGTACATCTGTAATCCCAATACGTAAGAGGCTAAGATAGGAAGATCACAGGTTCGGGGCCACTATCACAACTAGGAGAGGCACTCAGCAACTTAGTGAAACCCTGTTCAAAAAAAAAAAAAAAATTAGGGCTGAGGATATAGCTCGGGAATAGAATGCCCCTGGGTTCAATCTCCAGTACCACAGAAACACACAAAAAATTACTATTTGCATTTTAATAGATATGGGCACTGAATAATCTCGTTCACATGAACACCTGAAGAGTTTTGTTATAGCAGGGTTCTCCATTCTTGACAGGGTTCCTAACAGAGCTGATAGGTCTTTGAAAATACTTTTCGTTGGAGCTAATGGATCATTGAAAATAATATTTGATGTTGTAGTGCTGTAAAGTAGCAGGAGGGAGGGACAGACAAAAGCTGTAGTTATATAGGAGTAGTTCTAAGTTATATTAGTTATAGATGTGGCAAGAAGCTCTGTGTGCTACACTGCAGGCTGACTATGGATAATGATAATGTACGGTATATTTCAGTTATTATTTATTTATTTATTTATTTTTGGTATTGGAGGTTGAATCTAGAGGCATTCTACCTCTGAACTATATCCCCAGCCCTTTTTATTTTGAAACAAGACCTTGCTAAATTGCTGAGGCTGGCCTCAAAACTTCGATCCTCCTGTCTCAGCCTCCCGGGTAGTGGGATTACAGGTGTGTGCTGCCACACTCAGCTGTATTATATATCTCAAACAGCTAGAGGGAAGAATTTGAATACTTCCTCCATAAAGAAATGATAAATGTTTGAGAAGATAGATATGCTTACCCTGATTTAAGCATTACACAATGTATACATGTCTCAAAACATCACATGGTAAATATGTGTAATTTTTAACTTCTTATGTACCAGTTAAAAGCATTAATTTAAATTTTAAAAAATATCATTTAATGAAGCAACAACAAACTTGTTTTCAATAGTACAACCAGATAGCTCCATTAAGTTCCCTTTCAATTTTGTTGAAAGCAAAAACATGGAAACCATTTGATATCCAATAGAATGTTATCAGGCCATTAGCATTATTGACTTACTCAGCTCCACAGTTTCCAATCCTCCCTGTGCTTGGTGCCTTAGAGGCTCCAGCCCGGGGTGATGCACCTTCTCAATATCTCGGCAGCAGGAGAGGTGTGGCATCCTTTCCCCTGTCCATGGGAAGAAGGGCTACAGTGGAAGGGTGCTGGAAAGCAGGGCTTGCAGGTGTCATGGGTTCTCAAGGAGATCCATCTTAGGAACATGCGCATGGAAATCAGGTCCCTAAATCCTAACTGCACCCGTGTGACCCTTGCAAAGCCTCTTCATGAGCCAAGGAGTGCATGCACCCCAGCGTAAATACCCCTGTCCAACCCAGGACTCGGACAAAACAAAGTCCTAACCCACTGGACTGTGGTGCTGAGGGGAAAGCCTTTTTGATACTGGCTTTTTGCCCTGTTTTCTTTCCCGGGTAGTAGCTGAATTTACCTTTAACGTCAGACTCCAGTCTTAAATTAGAGTTTTTCCCACTAAGTTCTTTTCTAAATTTACACAAGTAACTTAATTTTGTGTTTCTATTTACCAACATGTAAAATGTGATGACAACAGTACTTGCCTTCTCAGGTGGAAGTTAGAGGTCAGCAAATTCAGGTGCATAGAGCTCTCACAGAATAGTACCTGGCAGATGAGCATTCAGTTACTATGCTCCCCCCCCCCCATCCTGGGAGGCCTGGTGGGACCAGGGTGGTGTTCAAGAGCAGGGAGCCTTTGTGGCGGAGTCTCAAGGAGAAGGGTTGTCTCTAGTTTCTATATCTGAGATCTGTGAGAAAGATAAGAAGAGTAGACCCACAACAGAAGTCAGACAGAAGGAATCAGCCACTTAAGTTTCCTCTATTTTAGGCAAAACAAAAAACAAAAAACAAAAGCAAAAATCTTCAAAGGTTTCCAGTTATCTGGAGACTTATTGCCAATCTATGACAAACAGTGGGTGTTTGCTTGAGTGAAATGCACTTCAGATTCACCGGGGAGTCTACCCTGGGCTCCTCCATGAAGAGGACCAGACTGGGGCTCTAGCTGCAGATTAGTGTCTCCACCCTATAGTAAGCACATTTACATCCCTATATCAGTCTGCATTTCTTTATACACTCAACACAGCAGCCTGTTCAGGGTTTTTTTTTCTCTTCTTTTTTTTTTTTGAGTGGGGAGCAGGTACTGGGGATTGAATCATCTAGGGGCATTGTACCTCAGAGCTTCACCCGAGCCCCTAGTTTATTTTATTTTATTTTTGAAACAGGGTCTCACTAGGTTGTTGAGAGTCTCACTAAATTGCGAAAGCTGGCCTTAAACCTATGGTCCTCCTGTCTCAACCTCACAAGGACTGGAATTACAGGCATGCGCCACCATGCCTGGCTTATTTCCTTTTTTCTAGAATAGTTTGCTTTTGGCTTCTGCCTAGTTAATAATTATTATTTATGTGAAGTTTGCATTTATCTAAGCCATTGAAGCTGGACTTTGGGGAGAGACCAAGAGATAATCTTGGTACCAGAGGTGAATTGAGCTGGGGAATCCGTGGGGTTTTTGTCACGAGATGCCAAGGGTTCCCACAGAGAAGGATTTCTGAAGGTCCACACCTTTAAACTGGAGCAAAGAGTGCACTCACTGGCTCTTCCATTCTCATTTACTATTTGCTCTGCTGTTTTCCTTGATAAATAGGTAGTTAGGGTGGTGGAAAAGGATAAAACTGGGAAGGGCTTAGGAGATTTTATAATCAGAGAAGGGCTTCATTGACTTCAATGAACTTAAGTCAAAATACTACCTTTAAGCAAGGAGGAGACATAGATGTTTTGCTTCCATAACAGCAGGGATCAGTAAAACTTTGGATTTGAGCCAGGTATGGCAGGAGCTCCTGTAATCCCAGTACTTGGGAGGCTGATACAGGAGAATCCCAGATTTGAGGTCATCCTCAGCAATTTAGCGAGACTCTAGGCAACTCAGCAAAACCCTGTTTCAAAATAAAAAATAAAGTAGTGCTGAATGTAGCTCAAAGGTAGAACATTCCTGGGTTCAATCCCTAGTTTCACACACACAAAAATTAAAACAACAAAAAAAAAACCCAAAATTTCCTATTTGGAAACTTCACCTGTTTTTGTTTTCCTTATGGCACTTCAGAACTCCAAGAAACCATGCCAGTCAGCAGTGGGGTCTGTCCCCATACCAGTTTGAAGGGTCCATGGGAGTGAAGTAACTGTGAGTAAAGAGACAACAGAAAAGGATTTGGAAAGCTTGCTGCTGGTTTTCTTTTCTATTTTTTTTTTTTTTAATTTTGCAGTACTGGGGATTAAACTCAGGGGCGTTCTACCTTCGAGCTACACCCCAAGACCTATTTTTTTATTCTTTTATTTTGAAACAGGGTCTCACTAAGTTGCGAAGGGCCTCACTAGGTAGCTGAGGCTGGCCATGAACCCGGATCCTCCGGTCTCAGCCTCCCAAATGCTGGGATTACAAGTGTGCACCACCACGCCCAGCTTGCTGGTTTTCTTTATCATAATTAAAACATAATTCTAGCTAGGCACGGTGGTGAATGCCTATAATCCCAGCTTCTCTGGAGGCTGAGTCAAGAGGACTGCATGTTTGAGGTTAGCCTGGGCAACTAAGCAAGACCCTGTTTCAAAATAAAAACTAAAAAGGCTGAGGATGTAGCTCAGTGGTGGGGCACCCCTGAATTCAACCCCCAGTACTGCAAAAACAAAACCAAAATGTAATTCTGTGAGAGTTATCAACTACTACAAATCTTGATGAAAAGGAAGAGAAGTTTTAGGTGAACCAGCCTGGTAGATATTTATAGGATGGTTTGGAAGAATCAAGACAAGAGAAAGACCAGCTCATGGAAATGGGCACCTGAATGAGACTGGTAAGATGGTAAAAGTGTTAGGAAGCCACTTCTAAATTTAAAGTGAAATATACTGGTGACCAGGAGGTTTGGTGTTCATTTTCCAGATTAACATTGTCGATATACTCCAGACAAAGAGCATCAGGAACACATGTACAGTTGAACAAGTTGGGTTTATTAGTCACTTAACGTGAAGGAAACAAACATCATGACAAGCCTCAAGGCCTCAGAAAGAGGATGTTAGGAAGGCCCTACTTAAGCCTTGGGCTTTGACTGGGGGACTCAGGAGGGTCTAAGGAAGCAGGAGATTAAATCTAGATGGGATGTTGTTGGCAGGGGCAGTTCTGTGACTAGTGTCTCAATAATTCTTATCTATGGGGAGGGGGGAGTAGAAAGAGTGTAATGCTGCAATTCGTAAGACATGGCAGTTGTTAATTTTGTCTGAGAGAGGGGTGTTTGTTATTTTGTGGTTGGCACACTGACCTTGCTTTGGTCTGTGCTTAGTCAGAATCATAAAATGGACTTGTTTAGCTGGGTATGGCGGCACACATCTGTAATCCCAGTACTTGGGAGGGTGAGACAGAAGGATGGAAGATTCAAGATCAACTTTAGCAATGTAGCAAGACCCTGTTTTAAAATAAAAAAAAAGCCGGGCATGGTGGCACATGCTTATAATCCCAGCATTTGGGAAGCTGAGACGGGAGGATCCGGGTTCACGGCCAGCCTCAGGTACCTAGTGAGACACTCCACAACTTAGTGAGACTCTGTTTCAAAATAAAGAATAAAAAAATATAGAGCTGGGGGTACAGCTCAGAGGTAGAATGCCCCTGAGTTCAATCCCCAGTACCGAAAAAATAAATAAATAAAAAGGGCTGGGAGTATAACTCAGAGGTAGAATGCCCCTGGGTTCAATCCCCAGTACCACACACACACACACTCACAAAATGACTTGTTTATTGTGATCTAACCATATTGTGTAAGACTGTATATATCTAGTAAAAATTAAAAAGGCTGGAAGTGCAGCTTAGAGGTAGAATGCCCCTGGGTCCAATTCCTAGTACAAGAAAAGAATTCCAAGTAGTTCACTTTTCCTAACTGCATGCCTTTAGACAAGCTTCCCTCCCCTCTCCTCCTCACTCCAGAACTTTACCTTCCTGCTCTCCATGAGGCAAATCCCACTGACTCATGGGATTCAAGACTCATTTCAGATGGTACTTCCTTTTCCTATTCCTAAGCAGTCAGTTTCTTCCTCCGGTGGGGTCCAGTGGCACTTTGATGCCCATGTGAAACACTGTTATAGTGAACACCACAGTGTAGTTCCATTCGCATGCCTGTCTCTCTCATTCAACTCTCAGCTCCTTAAGGACCGTGGCTCGTCCCTGGAATCAAGCCATGTCTGACACAGAGTAGATGAGTAGGGGCCCTTTGTCACTTTGTGGACTGTTTGCCATTTCCCTCCCTTTCTATATTTGGGAGAGTTATTTTTGAGTCTTGGTGTAAGACAGAGCGTGCCTCCCACTCAAGAAGTGAAAACATCTCAGATTTACATTCCCAGCTACTCAGGTAGAGCATAGCTGGACCAATCAGATGAGTGTGCCCCAGGGTGCACTTGACACAAAGCTGCAGGGACAGTCAGGAACCTACAGAGGGAGAAGTTTCCAGGGCAGAAGACATACATCAGAGATGGTTTCTGGGGCTCAGCAGAGGCAGCTGCAGAATCCTTCCGAATTGGTTTTACGGCATGGTTTTGCCTTTGGTCAATAATGCAATCTGACCTTCTTCCTGTTTCTTCTTTCTGAGCCCTATTCTCTAGGCTTCTGAGTGATTCTGTGAGCATTCAATAGCCCTTCGATAATTCCTCTCCCACTCAAATCTGCTTGGTGTGTTGCTTACAACCAGGGATCTTGATTTATATTTCATACATGTAAGTGCTTGTCAAAAGGGATAGTCCAAGATAATACCGTGGTGGGAGATGATATGTCCTATGGTACTCCTCTCTTTTGATATATCCTACTCCCTATCTCTACACCCCATCCTACTTCATTAGCCTTAAAGTAGCCCCTGGCTTCCTACTTTAGAGAAGATAAAATAAAGAAATTTGCATGAAGTTCTTGATATTTAGATGTAGCAAAACACCATCTTCTAAAGATTTGGGGTGTGTGTGTGTGTGTGTGTGTGTGTGTGTGTGTGTGTGTGTGTGTGTTACTGGGGATTGAACTCAGGGCCTTGTACATACTAGGCACCCTACCATTAAGCCACAACCCCAACCCTTTTTTTTTTTTTTTTTGTAGTACTGGGGATTGAACTCAGGGGCATTCTACCTCCGAGCTATACACCCAGCCCTATTTTTTATTCTTTATTTTAAAACAGGGTCTCACTAAGTTGCGGAGTGCCTCACTAGGTAGCTGAGGCTGACCGTGAACCCAGATAGATCCTCTGGTCTCAGCCTCCCAAATGCTGAGATTACAAGCGTGTGCCACCACGCCTGGTTTCCAACCCTTTTTATCTACAAATTTTTAAAATTTTATTTTATTTATTAATCTAGTGTCTTCATAAATTACCTAGGCTGGCCTTGAACTTGTGATCCTCCTTCTTTTGCCTCCAGAGTAGCTGGGTTTATAGGCCTGGAATATTTGTTTTTGAGAGGGGATACTTCTGTGGTTTAAATGAATGATTCAACAATGATGGGATTTTGTGTATACATCCCATGTTAGAAGAGAGGTATTTTATTGCAGAAAAACCTTGGTGGTCATCCTATGTTTTAAAATATGAGCATATACCTATCTGTCTATTTGTAAGGCTGATTTAGCGTGAATAAAAGTAGGTTGGGAATTTTCTATATGCTAAAAGTGTAGGACAAGCCAGTTATGGTGGGTGGCACACACCTGAAAACCTAGTACTTGGGAGGCTGAGAGAGGAGGATCTCAGGTTTGAGACTAGCCTCAGCAACTTAGCAAGATACTCAGCAACGTGGCAAGACCTTGTTTCAAAACAAAAAATTAAAAGAGCTGGGGGAATATCTTGGAGGTAGAATGCCTCTGGGTTCAATCCCCAGTACCACAAAAATTTAAAAAAAGAAAGAGAAAAGCATAGGACAGAACCAAGCATGATGGCACATACCTGTAATCGCAGTACTTAGGAGGCTGAGACAGGAGGATAGGAGGATCACAGGTTTGAGGACAGCCTCTGCAACTTAGCCAGACCCTCAGCAACTTAGAGAGACCCTGTTTCAAAATAAAAATAAAAAGGACTGTAGCTCAGAGGTGGAATGCCCTGGGGTTCGATCCCCAGTACAAAAAAAAAAAAATGTAGTACAGGTGATATACACAGAGCTAGTATGGCAGGGATGGGGCAGAACAAAAATGAGAGTTACTAACAAATTGAATTGCATCAGGAAAAATATTTTTAGTCTTGGTTCATCAAGAAATTTGTTTCTATAAATCAAACATCTCCTCCTCTAGTGCATACATCCCTTTTCATAAGTGTTTATTGATGGCAAGGAGCAAGAGGATGGACAGAGAGCACTCTTCCCTGGGTAGCAAACTCAACTGTCCACCCCAGTGTCCAGTCAGGGGAATAGGACATATTTCTGTTGGTGTGGAGAGAGGTTAAATCAAAAGCTATCTTTGCAGAATTGATAACACCCCCACCCCATGTTATCTCATGTCATGGGTGCAGCGAGTCTGAGATGTGGACTCTAGGCTCTGTTTTGCAGAAGAGGAAGCTGAGGCTCACAGAGGCAAAGTAACTTCACAAATGAAGGGGAGGACCATCTAAAGGAAGTCCTCCTCCAAGCAGAGGTTCAGACTTGCTCAGAAGAAGTGCAGTGAACTTACAAAACAGGTAAAGAGAAAAGGGAGAAGATTTCAAATCTATTTGCAGGTGAACCTAGAGAGTCCTCAAGCACCGCACGTGGCCAGTCACAATGGCAGCACTTTTGCCTCGTCTTGGATGCTTTCTGTTGCTTTGAATCTTCTTACTGTGGCTGATGGAAGGAAATCCAATGGAAAGTCCACCCAACATCGGTGAACCCACCTCACACGCGTGGCTTCGCTTTTGGCGGTGGGAGGCCGTTCAGCACACTTGGCTCTCGATGCCTACCGATCTGACAGGAAGTTACCCTTAATCTGCCGACTCACTCTGATGAGATTGCTTTGGAAGTCACTCCAAAGTCACCAAGGCTAAAAGAGATGTGGCTGTTAAGACAGAAATGCATTTCAGCTAATACCTTTGCTGCTGCACTGAAGTTAAGCCAGTGCCAGCCCTAATTCCTAAAGGAAAACAAATCCACAGTAATCCATCTTCTAATTCTGTGCACACTGGCACGACACCAGATCCTATCTGTTGGGAGTCCTCTTCCCTTCACACCGAGTCCTCACAGGGCTGAGTCTGAGGCCAAGAGGTCACACACATAGGAGGTGTGTGGCCCAAGACAGTATCAATAGCTCCTTCGGTTTATCTGAAATAATAATACTGACTCTGATGAAAGAAACAAGCTCATTTTTTTTTTTTTCAATGAAAAACCAAGTTCAGCTTAACAGCAGGCAAAGTGCAACACAGTTTTGCAGGTTGTAGGCACAGCTTTGCTGAGTCAGACTAGACTTCTCTCTGGCCTCTGGGGAAAGTCCCTCTCTTTTACTCATTCACACTGAGCTGCAAAGGACTGTTGAGAGAGTCCATTGCTTCCTAGGAATATTCACTTTTGAATATCAAGGTAGAGGAAAAGATACTACTGGCTTAGGGCAGACATTGGCAGACTACAGCCCTAGGGCAAATTTTAGCTTGCCATCTCTTTTTCTGTTTTGTTTTGGTACTCGGGATTGAACCCAGGGGCATTCTACCTTAGAGCTACACCCCTAGCCTTTTTTATTTGGAAAGAAGGTTTCAGTAACTTGCTGAGAGCCTCGTTAAGTTGCTGATGCTGACTTCAAACCTGCAATCATCATGTCTCAGCCTCCCAAATACTGAGGTTACAGATGCGCACCACCACACAACCAGCAATCAGTCCCTTCTTAATGCTTCTGTGTTCTGGTCATAGGTAGACATGCTCTCTCCTTGCAAATTACTTCACTAAACTTTTTTTTTTTTTTGTAAAGGGTCACACTATGGTTTGAATGTGTCCCCCAAAATGTGTACGTTGGGAACTTAATCTCCATTGCAGTAGTGCTGGGAGTGTGGCCTAAAAGAAGGTGTTTGGGTCATGAGGGCTCCATCCTCATGAATGGATTAATGCTTATTATAAAAGGTCTTGAGTTGAGCATGGCTGCACAGGCCTGTTATCCCAGTACTTGGGAGGCTAAGACAGGAAGATCACAGGTTCAAGGCCAGCCTCGGCAACTTAGGAAGACCTTGTTTCCAAATAAAAGGGCTGGGACTGTTAGTTGAATCTATCAGAGTCTCTCTGTCTCTCTGTCTCTCTCTCTCTTGTCTCAGCCTCCCAAGTACTGAGATTACAGGTGTGCACTACCAAACCCAACTCTGCCATTTCTTTATGTATAGCCCAACTCAGCGAGACTCTGTTTCAAAATAAAAAATAAAATAGGGCTGGGTGTATAGCTCAGAGGTAAAACACTCCTGGACTCAATCTCTAGTACCAAAAGAAGGAGGAGGAGGAAAAACTGTTTACTAAAAAATGTTCATTTCTTGTGATGTCAAAATCAGTTATTTGTTATTTGTGTCTACTTCCCCCTACTTTGAGAAGTCTTTGACCCTGGCTTGGAATGTTTAGCGGTCAGCCATGTGAGGCACCATGTGTTGTTGGGGGTGGGGCGGACCTTGTGCTTGGTCCCAGTGCAGCAATGGAAAAGGTTCTGGCTGTTCCATCTGAACTCACATCTGTCAACCTTCAGGGCATCACACCCAAACCATCTGGTTGGCCAGTATTTGCCAGGGGGATTGGGAGTGGGGTGAAAGGGACAGAGTGAGGGTGAGCTGGGAGAACTTCCTATGGCTTCTCAGGATGCTCAGAAGCTCTCAGGTTCAATGGGTAC